>JAXGGA010013836.1:0-33922 GCA_038373865.1 Uloborus plumipes
AAACAGCACATATAGCAATATGTGAGATTCTCTAAGGTTATTTTAATATTTGTGCAGTAGCATTGAGTTGATGCATTGTCAACAAAAAACAAAAAAAAAAATGCATGCATCAAGAAAATCTGTAAGAAACTGGGATTCCATAAAATTTGCCAGTAATCAACGCGGCTTCTTCTTAAGTAATGCAGTAACGTTACTTAAGAATCACACACAAACATAGTTGTTACAAAACTTAATGGAATCCCAATTTTCTTACAAAATTTTATTGATGTACACTATTTGTTTCACTCTCTTATTTTTACTTCCTTTACGTAAGTAAAAGAAGTATTGATGATCGCGAAAAAAAAATTCACTCAAATTTGGGTCTAAATTTTGATTTTGCTCACCCCGAATGAATGTTCAGTCGTTTTTTCGACCTGTCAGCACGTGCATATGTACCTACCAACATATAACCAGCCGAAAAATCCTTTTCAACCACCCCCGAGTTAATTACGACGAGTTTTCTCGTGACGTCTGTATGTACGTATGTATGTGCGTATGTATGTCGCATAACTCAAAAACTATATGCCGTAGAAACTTCTAGCTTGGTATGTAGGCTCTGAGGAGGGCCTAGTTGTGCACCTCCCCTTGTGGTTGCATCCTCATGTTCCCAAAGAGGTGTATTACCCCTTTTATGGGGTAAATCAGTGTTAATTTCAATGTAGACTTAATTGAGCGATGTAGACTTAAAGCGCCAAGCTTTTGGTCACCAAGTGTTTGAAGCCAACTTGTCGACATATTGCCAAGTTGGCGATAAATTTGGCGAAAAAAAATTTTGTTTTGAATTTGGGTTCAATTTTGCGCTATTTACGATATTTTGCAAAAAATCCACTGAATTATGTTAAAATCGGCGATATTTGGAAAATTAATCATTGTAAATCTTTTTTTTTTTTTTGCATTTTTTCGTGGCAAACTAGAGTGTAAATATTTGAATTGTTATCTTGCTCACTTCAAGCACTATTTTAACACTTAAGACATCTACTAAGAAATTTACACGTAAAAGGAAGTAGTGTGGGGTCCATATACCAGATTTTTTAGAGTGTGCTCATGAATCATCTCGAACCGATATGGTATAGTTCAGTTTCAAGCAAGGTTAGGGTTAACATTAGCATAAAAAATTTTACATCGAAGAGCATTTTCCAGATTAGATTCAACCTTATGAAAACTTTTTATCTCCTTTCGATAAATAGTTTTGAATCATTTCGGAAGCATAAAATATATTTTCTCGTCAAGAAATATTTTCGAAATCAACCTAAATGGTCAAGAAATACATTTTCAAAAAAGACTTTCTTCTGAACCAAGTTATATAGCGAAGAGATATTTTTTGTTAAAATATTTTATGTAGGACTTTGTATAACATTTATATAGAATATAGAATTTTGAAAAATCCTTTATATTTTTTGTATGTAGATTCGCATTGAATATTCTTATACCTATACGCTCCAATATACGAACTTATGTACGTTTTATTAAAATGTAGACATACAAAATAATGTTATCCGAAAGAGCAGTTGTCCGGGAAAAAAATTTCCAAAAGAGGTTCCACGTTTTTATTGGATTTTAAAGTCGAAACTAAAAGGAATAGGATAGAATTTAAATGCTAGATTAGGAAGAGGGACACTAAGACTAAAAAGAACAATCTAGTCATGCTTAGAGATTGCTAATAGCTGACCTTTCGTTTTTTACTCTGTATTCATATATACCAGTTATTTTTCACGTACTATTAATATAACTCTACAAAAGTTGATTTTTTTTTCTAATTATTTTTTATCCCCCTAGCTCAGCGCTATACGATTGAATACAGGATACCAAAATGTTATTAATGATGATAAACTGGACGAAGTTTATAATGCCGTAAGTATTACTCGTAAAAATGTTTCAGATGCATCTCACTTACTATTTTTGAAAAATGTTCACCAGGTGAAACCCACACTTAAAAAACATTTGCATTTATTGCGCAAAAGAAATAGGTTTTTTTTTTTTTTAGCATAAAATACGTATTTTTGCACCTTTGTTTCTGATAATTGAAGGGCCTGAGAGGTGAATGGGTTATGTGACAAAACAGAAATTGCGAGTAATTGAAGTTCGAAGTTTTATTGATGCAGTTTTTTTTGTTTTCTGGTTTTGCCGTTAGTGTGCTTATGAAATTGGTCTAATGACATCTACTTTTTGATGTACCAAGTTTTATTTGCTTACCTGTATCTATTTCTCACCATTTTTCAGAGTATTCATTTTTAAAATGTGACATAGCACCATCATCCTCCAAGCCTTTCAAATGTTTAGCTTCTTCGGCTATAATGCCACTTGTGTGATTATATTTGCTAAAAGGGGCCTTGCTCGAAGAGCCCCAAATTATCAGTAGGGGGTGATATCAAGTTAAAGAAGATCCGAAAAACAAAGACATGATAGAAAAATGGTGTTAATGGATCAATAACACATTTGCTCTGGCCTGGATTAGGCCCCAGGTTGATGACAGGGACCATCAGCTTAAACTAGGATCTGAATGACTTGGGTATAACTGGAAGAATTCTATACAAATTAATAATATACTTGCCCTCACCTGAACTAGATCCCAGATGGTGGGTTACCATCAGCTTTGAATAGGATCCAAATAAACTGAGACGTAATCCGAAGAAGATAAAACCGATCAGAAACATACTTGGCCCTGGCCTGGATTAGATATCAGGTCAATGGCTGGGACTATCAGCTAAAAAAATGATCCGAATAATTAAAGCATAATCGGGAGAAGCCTATTTCTAACAAATCGTGAACTAATCATGATGAATAATATATTTTCCCTGACATAGAATAAAGCCCAGGTCAATAACGGGGATATTAGCTTTGAATAGGATATAAATAAACTGAGACGTAATCCGAAGAATATTATACTGATCAGTAATATACTTACTCTGACCTGGATTAGATCCGAGTTTAGTGACTGGGACCATCAGCTAAAAATATGATCCGAATAATAAAGACATAATCAGAAGAAGGCTATTTCTAACTAATCACAATCAATAATATGTTCTCCCTCACATGGAATACAACCCAGGTCGATGACGGGCACTATGAGCGCAAATAGTATCTGAATTAGTGAGATATCATCGGAGAAGGAAGATTACAGTGCGGGAAAAAAATGTGTAAGGTTATCATTGCTAATGTGTGTTACATTACACAATTTCTGTAGTAAGAAATTCCGATTCTAAGCGAACTCTTATTGTTGAAGTATTGCAAGAGCTTCACATGAGCTACTGCAGTTTGATAGAACGCCATTATCTAAAATTTTATGTTGAGCTACAGGGGGTTGGACAAAAGTATGAAAACACCTTGTGAAATGCATGCTTGAAAAGAAAGATTGATTTTAATGAAATATGTAGGTGGCACTGGCGTTTTCGCCTACTGAGGCTACAAACAACTTCGTAAATATGTCGAACAGTTCAGTCGTTGTCGGAGCACTGTTATGTGAGCTTGTCATTTCCTCATGTCAGAGTTAACAGACTTCGAACGTGGGCATATTGTTGGAGCACGTATGGTAGGCGCTTCCGTAGGCAAGGTAGCTGAGGTGCTTAGCGTTTCAAGGGTACTGTATCGAAGATTCAGGGCCCTGCTCCACATTGACGTAAAGCAGAAAAATAAAGCAGAAACGTAAAATGGATTACATAGTGTTCCTATGGAAAGTACCCGGATTTTCGGTTTCTGCCTTCGGTTTCGGTCGCGTTTTACGCTGATGTGGAGCAGGACCCTCACTCTGCATATTTGAAATGCGGAAAAACATCATCAGCTAGATCACAGCGTGAACGAAAGTGTGTACTGAGGGATCGTGACAGGCAATCATTAAGGGCAATTGTGACGATTAATAGGAAGACCACAGCTGCGAAAGTTACTGCTGAAGTGAATGTTGTGCTACCAAACCCTGTGAGTACCAAAACAATTAGTAGTCCGGGATCTGACAGCACTTCTGTAGGAATGTTTGAGAAAAGGGAATTTTTTTTTCAAAAATGTTTAGCAGGTGCCCTAGGAAGTATTTCGGACTCGGGTGAACATCCGCCACCTGGTGCATTTTTTTGCTATGACGTCATCAAAGATGGCGGCCATTTTGGCTCTCATAAATGCTAAAAAATGCCCAACACTTCTGCAGGAAATTTAAAAATTGAGAATTTCTTTTCAAAAATGTTTAGTAGGTGTCCTAGAAAGAATTTTAGACTCAGGTGGACACCCGCCTCCTTTTAAATTTTCCGGTTATGACTTCATCAAAGATAGCCGCAGCTCGATTCTATAAGTGCTCACCATGACTTAACCATAAAAATGGTATTAACCCTTTTATTTGTGCGAGAAACTGCTAATTTTCCTCTGCTTGCATTCCAAAAGATACAACTGTATTACAAATCAGTAAAACGTTCTACTGTCCAAGCGACAGAACGAAAATTCAAATTAATTTAAAATAGATATGAATGAGAAAAAATACGAAAATTCCGACATGTTGTAGCAGTTAAGGAGAATTACTTGATCTTTTTTTCACAGTTCCGATTTTGTTGTTGATGATGATTTTTCTACTCTAAAAAAACATTCGAAGAACCGCGTTTACTATCCTGTAGTGCTAAAGGTACAATGTGCAAAAATATTGTCTCAATTAATGGTGCGTGGCACTCGTTGCACTAGAAGGTGACAAATTCTCAAAGTCAATAATCTTCACATGAGGATACAGCTATAATTCTTAGTTCATCTAAAAATTTACAGAATGACCCTTTTCGTATTACCTGCACTACGTATTCTTTTACTGATTCACGAATTTGTTCTACGTATTCCAGTCAGATGATGTACCAAATTTCTCCAAATATTTCATAAAAACACAATGAAGAGCTGTTTTTTAGTGTAAAATGTATTCCAGTAATTTGATCCAGATAGTGCGTGAATGGTTGGTAGGTTTTCATCTTTGTTTCGGTGAAGATACAATGAAAAATATATTAAACTTTTTTAATACTGGTGACTGTGCTTAACACGATACAAGGGAAAAAGAGTCAAGATCGCTCAAGGTCCATTCTTTAAGCCATATTGCTAATATTTCCTTGCAACAAAACACAAAATTCTTGTACTACGACAAGGAAAGCCAGTAAAAAGAAGTCAAACAGTCAGCCTCACATCATGATATGTGAGTATTATGAGCAGACAAAAGTCTCTTAGAATCCATAACTCCAGTGTACCTCTAAAGTTCCTAAACACCTGTCCAGGTCTTTCCACGTTGTAAGATCAGTTGGTTTCCTGATGAAGCCCAAAAGTTGTTGATTAGGATAGGCAGAGTAGCATCTTGAGAGATTTTAATGACAGGTATAAAAATACTGCTACCTTGTTTCTACGCTTTCGGACTCTTTAGGGCAAAATTTGCTCTAATTGTAAAAAAATATTATAGACTCCTCCACAGCTCTTTGTGATACTCCCAATATATGAATTAAATAATAATAATAATGAAAAAAACAGTTATTACTTCGTCAAGCGTTTGTTTTTATTTGTCATAGCCTTTCGTACAAAAAAGTTCACTATATAACAGGACCATTTCATCAGACAAATTTTCTTCTCTTGTTTTGCTATAAGATTTTTCTAGCTCTTTTTACAATGCACCTATTTGTAATCTTAACATAAACTCTTGTTCATTTAACCTTTTGATGGTTATGAACGAGTTCAGCTAGCAATCGAATCGTGCTTCATAATGCGCTCAAACAAGTTCCGCTCGGGAGCAAGATTTTGACCGAAATGGTTAGTAACGAGCACTACTCGCGTAGTGAAATTTTTCCCCAATGCGCGCTGACGAGCTGACTTTGTTCGCCAGTATTTTTCTGCACTGATGTACTGTACTATAAATACTTTAAGAAATTTTTAACCCTTTGACAGTTATGGAAATGAGCAGTTTCCGTTTACTTAATTCGCTCAGCATCGGGAATAAACAGTAGTCGAAAGTGGCAGCTGTTTTCCCCCGCCGTTCTTCCGAAAATGTCACCTTTCTCTGGCGATGCCGTAGATAGCTCGTCTTGCGCGTTTTAAAAATTCCTAAAGTATTTATAGTACAGTACATCAGTGCAGAATAATAATGTCGAACGAGGTTAGCTCGTCAGCGCGCATTAAGAAAAAATTTCACTTCGTGAGTAGTGCTCGTTACTAACCATTTCGGTCAAAATCTTGCTCCCGAGCAGAACTCGTTTGCGCGCATTATGAAGCACGATTCAATTGCAAGCTGAACTCGTTCATAACCATCAAAAACGCGCGAGGCGAGCTATCTACGGCATCGCCAGAGAAAGGTGACATTTTCGGAAAAACGGAAATGAACAGTTTTCAGATGGTTCATACTGAAAGATCTCTTCCACGTCAGAGGAACGAAATAAAAGTTTTCGTATCATGATGTGAGGCTGACTGTTTGACTTCTTTTTACTGGCTTTCCTTGTGGTAGTACAAGCATTTTGTGTTTTGTTGCAAGGAAATATTAGCAATATGGCTTTAAGAATGGAGCTTGAGCGATCCTGACTCTTTTTCCCTCTATCGTGTTAAGCACAGTCACCAGTATTTAAAAAGTTTAATATATTTTTCATTGTATCTTCACCGAAACAAAGATGAAAACCTACCAACTATCCACGCACTATCTGGATCAAATTACTGGAGTACATTTTACACTAAAAAAACAGCTCTTCATTATGTTTTTATGAAATATTTGGAGAAATTTGGTATATCATCCGACTGAAATACGTAGTAGAAATTCGTGAATCAGCAAAAGAATACGTAGTGCAGGTAATACGAAAAGGGTCATTCTGTAAATTTTTAGATGAACTAAGAATTATAGCTGTATACTCATGTGAAGAATATTGACTTTGAGAATTTGCCACCTTCTAGTGCAACGAGTGCCACGCACCATTGATTGAGATAATATTTTTGCACATTGTACCTTTAGCACTACAGGATAGTAAAGGCGGTTCTTCGAATGTTTTTTTTAGAGTAGAAAAATCATCATCAACAACAAAATCGGAACTGTGAAAAAGAGATCAAGTAATTCCCCTTAACTGCTACAACATGTCTGAATTTTCGTATTTTTTCTCATTCATATCTATTTTAAATAAATTTAAATTATCGTTGCTGTCGCTTGGACAGCAGGACGTTTTACTGATTTGTAATACAGTTGTATCTTTTGGCATGCAAGCAGAGGAAAATTAGCAGTTTCTCGCACAAATAAAAGGGTTAATACCATTTTTATGGTTAAGTCATGGTAGTTGAATATAAAAATAAATAAATAAATTGATTTTCAATTTTATTTTTCGAGTAAATTTCTAACAGTGCAGCTTAAAGACAAATAAGCATGAGACAAATGAGTAAAAAAATTGCAATTTTCATGTAAATCGGTCGAGTATCAGCATAGATATGAGCATTTATAAAATCGAGCGGCGGCCATCTTTGATGACGTTATAACCGGAAAATTTAAAAGGAGGCGGGTGGCCATCCGAGTCTAAAATTATTTCTAGGACACCTACTAAACATTTTTGAAAAGAAATTCTCAATTTTTAAATTTTCTGCAGAAGTGCTGGGCATTTTTTAGCATTTATGAGAGCCAAAATAGCCGCCATCTTTAATGACGTCATAGTAAAAAAATGCACCAGATGGCGGATTTCTACCCGAGTCCAAAATACTTCCTGCGGCACCTGCTAAACATCTTTGAAAAAAAATTCCCTATACTCAAACATTCCTACAGAAGTGCTGTCAGATCCCGAAACATTCCTACAGAAGTGCTGTCAAATCCCGGACTATAGAAGGAAACTTCATAAACAGGGAATTGCTGTCCGTGCAACTATTAAAAAGCCATTCATCACTGATACTAATGCCCGTAACAGGAAAAAGTGGTGTTTAAGTCATAAAGCCTGGACTATAGAGCAGTGGAAGAAGGTAATATGGTCTGATGAGTCTTCTTTCACATTGTTTCTCACTTCTGGTCGAGTTTACGTCTGGAGAACTTCATCTCAAGCCTATAATGCAGACTGCTTATTACCAAGAGTGAAACATGCCGGGGGTTCTGTGATGGTTTGGGCAGTGGCCATGTCGTGGTTCTCTGCTGGCCCTATAAAAACTCTGTCAGGGTACATTACTGCCAAGACTTATGTGAACATTTTGGCCGATAAAGTTCATCCCATGTTTAAAATTTTGTTCCCCAATAGTGATGGTGTCTCATAAGACGACAACGCCCCTGTTCACACAGCTTACATTGTCCAGAGATACTTTTCTGAGCACGAGGATGATTTATTTCATCTCCCCTGGTTACCACACTCACCAGACCTGAACCTACTTTCCGCCTAACCGAACCTACACCAGACTTGAACCCTGAACCGCACTTTCCACTCCCATGTAGGACCAGACCTGGTCCTACATGGGAATGGAAAGTGCGATCTTGTTATCCACCGCAAACACGTTATCTGAACTTGCCACCGTTTTGCATGAAGAATGGTACAATGTTCCTTCAGCAGACATATAGGAACTGTATTTCCATTCCGAATGACTGCAAGCTGTTTTGAAGGCCGACGGGCTTCCTACACCATATTGGGAAATTAAACGCGTCTTTTTTAAGGTGTTTCCATATTTTTGTCCAACCCCTGTATCTGATCTGCGTGATGTAACTTTTTTAAATGTTTTTTTTTTACATTTCGACTCAAATCGCTGTTTTGTTCATTTAACCTTCATTGAGCTTTTTATTGCATTCCAGCTCGAAGTCGGAGACAACTACTTCAAGAACGTACTTCACTTGAAGAAATTCAAAGCACGCTATTTCTTAATGAGACTGTGGTATGGGAACGGAGACAGTCAAAGAAGGTAGGTATACTCTGAAATTATAACCCTGCTAACATTCTCATTCAGTAAAAATAAATACCAATTTTCATAGACTTGAATGTATAGCGTAGACTGATCTCATTACGCACAGAAGTAATCTCAGCCCGATTTTTTGCATGACAAAATGAACAGTTGACTACTAAGTATTACTGTTGGCTTATAATACACTGAAGTGACAAAAGTCATGGGATAGCAATATGCAAATTTTCAGATGGCAGTAGCATCGCATAGAACAGGTATAAATGCGCAGTGCTTTTACAGAGCTTTCATTTCTGTTCAAGTTATTCTTGTGAAGAGGTTTTAACGTGATGATGACCGCACGACGTGAATTAACAGACTTTGAACGCGGAATGTTAGTTGGAGCTAGACGCATGGGTCATGCCATTTCGGAAATCGTTAGAGAATTCAACATTCCCAGATCCACTGTGTCAAGAGTGTGCCGAGAGTATAAAATTTCAGGCATAACATCCCACCATGGACAGCGCAGTGGTCGACCGCCTGCACTTAAAGATCGAGACCGGCGACGTCTGCAAAGAGTCGTAAATTCTAACAGACAAGCAACACTGCGTCAAATCACCGTAGAAATCAATGTGGGACGTACAATGGACGTGTCTGCTAGAACTGTGCGGAGAAATTTGGATTTCTTGGGCTATTCCAGCAGAAGACCGACTCGAGTGCCTTTACTGACAGAACGACATCGCTTGCAGCGACTCTCGTGGGCACGTGAGCATATCGGTTGGTCCCTAGATGAATGGAAAACCGTGGCCTGGTCCGATGAGTCACGATTTCAGCTGGTAAGAGCCGATGGTAGGGTTCGAGTGTGGCGCAGACCCCACGAAGCCATGGACCCAAACTGTCAGCAAGGCACTGTTCAAGCTGGTGGTGGCTCCGTAATTGTGTGGGCTGTTTTTTCATGGCATGGACTTGGTCCTCTAGTGCGACTGGACCGAACATTGACTGGAAATGCTTATGTGCAGCTACTTGGAGATCACTTGCAGCCATTCATGGACTTCATGTACCCAAACAACGATGGGATTTTTATGGATGACAATGCGCCATGTCACCGGGCCACAACTGTTCGCAATTGGTTTGAAGAAAATTCTGGACAATTCCAACGAATGATTTGGCCACCTAGATCGCCCGACATGAATCCCATTGAGCATTTATGGGACACCATCGAGAGGTCTGTTCGTGCCCAAAATCCTGCCCCATCAACGCTTTCACAATTATGGACGTCTATTATCGAGACAGCATGGCTCAATATTCCTGCAGAAGACTTCCAACGACTTGTTGAGTCCATGCCACGTCGAGTTGTTGCACTTCGCCGGGCAAAAGGAGGGCCGACACGATATTAAGAGGTATCCCATGACTTTTGTCACTTCAGTGTATTATATTATATGCTAAAAATTAATTAAATAATAGACTAAAATATCTTGATAAACTCAAGCTTCGTTAATTACAAAATTCAATGAAGAAAACATACTTCAGCACAAACAATGAACACACGTCCAAAAATAAGAAAGGTTATATGGGTGATTCTACGCTATTTGAATTTAGACGGCCAATGGAAAAACTTCATGTAAAACTGATTTTATTATTGTTTTTGTATGCTTAAGCATTACAGACTATTATCTTTTATATGGACCACCCAATTAATTCACTACAATTATTTTATTTTATCATTTAAAGCTGAAAATAGTCATAAATGTATACTACCCTGGCCTGTCCAAATACTAGTTTTTATACAAACATGTTCAACGCTGAATTTTTGCTAACTTGGCATAATGTTTTTTGCCATAGTCATACACTTACATTAACAGAGAAACATATTTCATCAGTAAACATTGAAAAAATATTTATAATTATTTTTTAAAAATACACTTTTCAACGGGCCATAACAACAGTGTCACCTCCACCTGGCGAACTTCAAAGACTGAAATTTCGCATAAAAAATGCATAAGGATGACGTTGATTGCGAATAACCAGTGTAATACTAAGTAAAGTTAAAAACAAGCTACGTGGTTTTAAAAAAAATCGAATATTATTGCATCGGTTCTTGTTGAAAGTGCCTCAAAGCTTACTGGGCCAGTCGCTGTAGTATTTCCCCTGGTAAGTATAACTTTTTATATTTCATCGTTACATAAGTGTGCGTATGTATAATGTTATGCTTGTTGTGTGCAGACATCACGGTTTACGTGAAGTTCTGGTAAGAAGAACACGTGATGTTGTTTTTATAGGTAATGTGTGATTTTGTCACTTCTCTGGCGTCACTCCCCTGACAGTTTTGTTCCAAAAAAGGGTAAATATACATTAAAACTGTGTTATAAGCATAATTAATTTCATTTTTAATCGTAATTGCCCCTGTGAAAGTAATTTGAATGAATGTAAATAATGCGGGAAGTGTTTTTATTTGGGATCTGCGGTGCGACTTGTATGAAACATGTCGTGTTTTCAAGATTGATTTTTTTTATTTTATTACAACGCGAAAATTTTTTTTGAATACAGGTCTTATAGAAATGAGTCCATACTCTGATTTTATACCGAAAAATAAGTGAAATAATCGTAAATCAAACCAGAATTTAGCCAATAGTGTCACTCCCCTGGCAACGCATTTTCCCCTGGTATCGATAAACCCCTCAAAAATTTAAATTTCGTCTGACCCTTACCACTACAATCATAAAAATAGCGGCTACTGGTGATATAATGAGTGTGAAATTAAACAGATTATTTTTTCTTTGGGGACACAAAAAACGCATTGATCGTAGAATCACCCATATATTGATTGCATTATTCAATTACGGGATGTCATGAAATGGATTGGCTGATTTTGAAAATTCATTACAGAAAAACGATTAATGTTATAAAAATATTTCTTGCAGAAAATTAATATGACAGGGCATAAGTTTTCCTCTCGGTGTTCCTGGTTTTAGCATAGAAATTTTCCAGTACATAGCACTGCGTTGAATAAGCCCTTTATCAAAGAAAACGAAATTGTGAATGAGTAAAATTAAATAACATTTTCGCCACTGATTATTTCTGAATCGCTTGGTCAACCTACATTGCAGCCAAGTGTACACCTTTTGCAAGTTTTATCATCTTGTTTCATTCATTAAAAATCTTTAAAAATGTTAACTTGATTTTCAATCATTTTTCTTTGATCAACGGGTTAACTCTTTGCACCACCGCAGCTGTTGGAAATTTTTTAAACTGAAACCAAGAGTTCAAAAAAAAAATTATGATTTGTCACATGAATTTTCTGCTTAAATTCACTTTTGTAACCTTAACCGTTTCCCAGTTATTAATTTTTGATATAGTTCTCAATCTCGTGAATTGAAGTAGGATTTGCTTTTTATGAACAACAAGTTATTTTTATTTTAGTGAAATTTCTCTGAGCCGAAACCCATTGGGAGGAAAAGCCAGCTATGATTATATCACCAATACAGTTAGTAAGTGAAGAAAATCTGAATCTTAGATTTCATTTATCTCATTTGTTTAAGAAACATTGCACTGGTTTTTATTTTTTGTACATGACATCTAATGTTAAGACAGTTAGTGAACATGTTTAGATAATATTGTAAAATAAAATAACTTTTGAACTTAATCTCATTAAAATTGCTGTTTGTGTACCGATGATTTTTTTCGTTCATTTTCACCCTAGTTAGCAGAATATTTTTAGAAGACTTGATATTGTTGGATATAAAAACACATGTTCAGACGTTGGAAGCATTCTTTTAGCCTTCTTTCCCGTTAAAATAAAAGGAAGAGGAAAAAAGCATTAAAAACTGCTTAATGCATCTTTCAAATTTTACTATAAGTTCAAAGAAAAGTCCAAGTAAATAAAATTATTTAACGAAGTATCAAAAAAATAATCGGGAGTTTACTCTATTAAAATGTGAATGGCGCAGTTTAAAATAGAGATATTGTAACTCAAAGTTAGCCTGAATATCTGTAGCACTCTATGAAAAAATCCCTTCGGAGGAAATATAAGTTCAAGTTTTCCTGTTAGACCAAAACTAAATGTTTTCTTTTTCTAGATATTGATCTTGGAATACTGATGCCCCCTGTTTTCATCGCAGCTAAAAATTGCCCAAAGTAAGTAGGGGTCTTCATTTATCAACATTTATGCTTTGTTTCACCCTTTAACTACAGTAACCGTATTTCAAAGCTCGAAAATCGGAAAGCTACTTCTGTGCTATAATTTTTACGTATTATTTTTTTTAAAAGGAAATTTTTTATCATTATATATGCTGAAAAAATATTTATAGTGTTCAAAAGAATATAGCTCAAGAAAATTAATATGGAAATAATTAATACCTGATACTATATTAATACCTGATTCTTCATGCGAAGCTGAAGTTCAAATCTGAATACAAGATGCATTAACCCACCTAACCTTATATGTATGTTTGTATGTAGTTGAAATAATTTTGCGAGAAAGAAGATAAAAATACTGATAAATGAAGATCCGATATAACGCTTCCCTCTCTCTCTCTCTCCACTTTCTAAACTTATTGTTTCGTAGTAATTTAAGAATGTATATGAGCCATTATTTTCAAATTCAGACAAGGTGTGGCAGTGACCATTTTTGATTTTCCTCATTTTTTTAATGTGAAAGTAGATCATGAGAAGTGAACATTCTGAACTTTTTAGCAGCCCAAAAAATTTTGTTCGTTCGGTAAAAATTCCCTAAGTTTGATGTTTTGCAGCGCTTTTTTGATAAAACGACTGAAAGACGCATTTTAGTGCACTGTAATTTTTTACAGAAACACCACCCCAAGGTTATGTTTACATTTATTGATTGTACATTATCTGGTTATGAGGACCCCATAGTTATTTGGGTTGGGGGTGTTGCTTTCTCTTGTTAAGCGGCCGCAAATTATGGTTTTTAGTCCATTTTCGCTCGACTTTAAACTACGTTATTTCCCCCCAAAAGCAACCCCCGATATTTTTTCAACACATACTGAAATTTTATACTATGAAGAGAATATGTGGTACGAAAATGGTTTAATATTTTATTGTTTTAAAGAGAAAAATACTTTGATATTTTGCCAATTTTTAAAATCTGTGGTTTTTTGATCCCATTTAACTCAAAACAGCAACATTAGAAAAAAATAACTTTTATGGATTATGGAACCTATAGATGTGTATAATAACGTAAAAAAGAAAGGAGAGTTGGGTCTGTTCTTAGTTTTCAAGAAAATATGTTTTTATTTGTAGCTCATTTTAATGTTTTTTTCTCATAGTAAAATCTGTCCATCAAGTAGGTCAGATCTGTTGAAACTTTAAGTATATAGTAATGATGTATGTAAATTTGTGTAGAGAAAGGGGAAAAGACTAAGAACATTTAATTTTGTCTAAATTTTAATTTACTTGCTTGTTTTTTACTTGCAATTAACTCAAAAAACGATAAATCATTGCTGAGAGAACTATTAAATGTACATATTACTAGCTTTGAAAGATTGGAAAAGTAAATTCGGTGCAGTACCTTCAGAGGCATTCTAGTGGGAGGTCACAGTGACCTCCCGAAAAATTTTATGTTCGAAAAATGTTGCTGAAGATTCGGCAAATTTGAAAACAGTAATGCAACATTGAAATTTTTTAATGATACATTTTTTTGCATGTGTGCTTGATCGTATCTTGTAAAAAATTAAGCTCGAGTGCTCATGAGTATCTTATACTTCTCAAGAAGATGTGCTTAATTTACCAAAGGAATTTTCTAATTTTTCCGAGTGATAAAATAAGACCAAGCCCACATGTAAAAAGTGGATGAATAGAAAATTTCAATGTTGCAATATTGTTTCCAAAGTTAATGAATCTTCCAAAAAATTTTCCGAATATGAAATTTTTCAGGAGGTCACAATGACCTCCTACTGGGGAGCCTCTAAAAATACCTTACAGTATTTTCTTTTTCGAATATTTCCAGTCATTGCCAGCTAGTAATACTGTCGTCCCCGCTTAATCGGGTAACGGATAAATGAATACCCCGTTTAATCGAATAATATTTCTTGGAACCGACAGTATTCGTTTAAGCGGTGCCGACAATATGTAAATTCAACACTTCACAACACATAAAGATTTTTCGTTTTTTGAATTAATTGCAATAAAAAGCTAAAAGCTCTAAAAATTCCGACAAAATTAAGTGTTGTGAGTCTTTTTTTGTTCTCTATACACACTAGGGTGATTCAGAAATGTATGGAAAAAAATAAACTATATATTTTGGTCGGTCTTACCCTCTTATTTTGTGCCACTATATACACTGATTATTTGTGCAAAATTTTGAAAAAATATTTTAATATTTAGAGGTCGCGCAAACAAATTCAAATTTTGTGATATTGACAAAAATGTGAACGTTAATGATATCTATGGAAAAAAAATAGCGTTTGTATTTTTGTTCGTCTTACCGTCTTATTTAGTACCTTTATATACACTGAATTATATGCCCAAATTTTAGTAAACTATATTTATATTTAGGAGTACTTCAAATTTCGTCATAGTGGCACAAATGCGAATGCAAAGAATAGTAATAAAGTTACTTTATTGCTTTTTTATATCTGAAGAAAAAAAGCGTGCAATTACAAAATGATATATTTAAAAACCAATAAAATACAGAAAAATATGAAAACTAATCAAATACGGAAAAAAATATGAAAAAAAAAGTCAAATACATTAAATATATAGTAACTCGCTCATTAATTCTTGTAATACTTTTAAATGTTACTTTTTTGCAACTTTGAAACTTTTTTCTGTGTTCTTGTACCACTTGAAGAAGACACTGTCTTTGTTCTTCGTCTTAAGTGATATTCTTAACAAATGCTTCAATAAAGGCCGTGCCACGCTCCGTATTGTCGTTTAAAATCCTCAGTTTCTTTGTTAGTACAAAGCCTCGTTTGTAGCTATTTTGACGTTTGCAATGCTCAGGATCAAACAGCTGATATTTTTTGAGTTTCTTCTTTTTATGAATCAGGACGCTGTAAATGTTCCAAATCATTTCTCAGTGCTTGGACAGAAATGGGTTGCCGTGAACCTAGCTCTTAGATATTCTTTCTCATTAACGATAAGAATGTGAAGGAATTCACATTCATATGTTACGAATACCTTTTCTTTGTCCGTCTGCAAGTTTAAACTGATTGTGAAATATTCACGGCTTGAAGAATCTTTGACCCCCACATAACATGGGAATTGCTCCTAGGACACGAAAACATACACCACAAGAAGGTGCTACTCTCAAGAAAATCACACATCTTTCCGTACGCTTCTTTTGCATGGGTCATCAGAAGTTGACGTTGCGCAACTTCCATTATTAGTTGCACATCACTTTGAATTGGCTACCAACTCCTCAACCTCATCGTTTCTCACTCCATCTTTAAAATTAGAATGTTGTATTCTTGACTATAATTGCTGAAACCGCTTAAAAAGCAGTTTTGTAGATCCAATGGCAGTGTATGGATCCACGCAATTGTTTGAACACCGCATTTGACATTTCACACAATCAAATACCCCAATATCTACCAATTTCTTGATTTATCGGTTAAAATACCGAGAGACCAAGACTAAAATAGACTTCGGTTATAATACGACAGAAAGCACAATGTCTAAAACATAATGGCGGAAAGTACAATATAAAAGTTGCTTCCCTAGCTTTTTTTTTCCAAGTTCAAACATGCTCCAACTTTAGTACCGGCACTACATGTATTGAAACACAAACCACGTACGAGTTCAGTAAAAGTTACCATTCATCTAACAGGTTATCTTACAGCAGCATTTGCCGTAGCAATTTATATGTCTGACTCTAACTTAGGAGTACCCAGAAGTTAATCATCAATGCTTGTGGTCCTGATATTAATACTGGTGTGAATTCCACCAATCCTCCTTCATTTTTCCAGATATATTTTGCATTAGTGTTTTGTTCCATCAAAGGAAGTCATAGATTTAAACGATTTTTGTAAGTTAACTGCTGATTCAGAGCGATTAATTTGCCTTTACCATTTTATAAACGTTGTCAAATGCACCCCATTTTGACCCACACTTTGTACTTCACTTCACACTCTCCAGGGTCCCCCGTACCTACCACAGCTTCGTGGTTTAACCGGGATAGGGCCCTGAAGAGCGCTCTGTTCTTAATTTTGAACCAGAACCTAGGGTCGAGCAAACCCTAGGGCCCAGCACCCCCAGAGGTATCGTTTCACTTGGAGGACTTTGTGACCACGACATTTTTAACGCCTCTCAGCCACCATTAATCAAGGCGGTGGATCTTTGATCGGCTGGGTTTCGAACCCGGGTCCCTCCGGACACGAGTCCGATGCCTTACCGATCGGGCCACCACGGCCCTACACTTTGTACTGTAGCTGTTACTACCAAAGTGGCTTTTTGTTCACTTATATTTGGCCCTGTCTAGAGTGGATGCTAGGTGTTTTAGCCGAATAAACTCATACACCTCAAACAACGAAAAGAAAACAGAAACTATTGTCCGAGCTTGCAGCTGCCTTTTCTACCCAAACTCAGGTAAGAGATGATGCAGCTTAGGAGCGGGGGGGGGGGCTCACTTTGAGCCATTATTTCATTGATTAATTACTTAGTAGAGTAAACTAACATATTAAAGTATTCCATTTTATATGAAGAACATTATTATTTAGAGTAATAAAGTTACTCTCGAAATTGCTAATTTTCAACAGAATTCAATCGCGTTGCTCGACCTCTAAATATTATTCAATTGAGCTAAAATTTCACGTACATCACATTTATGATTAATGTAAAAAAACTGCGGGGTAAGATCAAAGAAATTCAAAAAAAAAGTTTTTTTGAATCACCCTAGAACACACATATATAAATTATTATTATATCCTTTAAGTTTTAACAAATCTGACCATACTGGGCGCATTTTACTACAAGAAAACGTATTAAAATGTGTTACAATTTTTTTTCTTTAAAACTAGAAGAGACCGTAGGACGCTTTCTTTTTTTACGTTGTTTTACACGTATGCAGGTATCATATTATATAAAAGAATAATCATAATATGTAAAAAATAAATAAATAGAAAATTTCAATGTTGCAAGCATTGTTTCCAAATTTGCCGAATCGTCAGCAAAATTTTTCTAATATGAAAATTTTCGGGAGATCACTGTGACCTCCCACTAGAATGCCTCTGAATGTACTGCACCGAATTTACTTTTTCCAATATTTCAAAGATAGTAATATGTAGGGGAGACCGGGGCACGTTTACGCGGATTTTTTTTCGCGAATTTTCTAATTTTTATGTTTCAATTGAGGAAATTTCAAATGTTATATTCTTAATAAGCATTTAATGAAGTTCAAATTTATGCATTCAGTTTTCGTCTTGTGTTCGTATTTAAGCGTTAAAAAAATAATATTTAGGACAAAGTCTGTTGCGTAAACGTGCCCCGTATCCGGGGCAAGTTTACGCATTAGGCGGGGCACGTTTACGCATCGACATCGGGGCACGTTTACGCAACTTCGGGGTACGTTTACGCAACTTCGGGGCACATTTACGCAATTCGGGGCACGTTTACGCATCGACATCGGGGCACGTTTACGCATTAAGGGGCACGTTATTAGAGTGCCAAGTATTGAGAGAAATGAATTTTTACAATATTTAAAATGTTTTATTTATAACTTCAAGCACTGTTTGAAAATAAAAAATAAAGATAATTTATAAAAGAACTTTTTTAGATAAACTGCAAACTCAGGGCTTATTGCCAATTAACAACTGAAACTACTTATTCATTTTAACCATCAAAGTTACAGTTTTTACTAACAAAAAATAAAGAAAATTAATAGAAGAACATTTTGTAGGATGAACTGAAAAAAAAGGGCTTATTGCCGATTAAAATAGAGAACGATTCTGATGACGAAGTGATAATGAAAATGACTAAGTAGTTTCAGTCGTTAATTTTTGCAGAGGATGTTCCTTTTGGCATTTTTTGGTTTAATTCTTTTTCCTTTGCTATCTTCTTGTACCTTTGATTCTCGAACTAGTAAATCTTTAAGTAGTTTCTTGTTTTTGTTTTGTTGTGAAATATTTTTTTTCTTTTTTGCTTCTAACTGCTCTTGTCTGAGAGCTTCTTGAACTGGAGAAACAGTTAAGGATTGCGGACTTTCTCTTTTTCTTCCCTTTCTTAGTGCCAAGCCTAGGTCCTGCTTTTTCAAAAGGTCTCAGTTGTTCGGGGGTTGGGTAGTCCATATGTGACGAAGTGGAAGGCCTATTTTCAGAAATGCTTGGAGGATCAAAAGGCTTCTGCGTCTCAGAGACTTCTAAATTTGGTTCATCAAGCTGCAGAAAAAAGTTTTGAGTGAAAATATATGCATAAATAAATGAGCTACATGCTACTTAAAAAGAAACCCTTTTCTGTTAATAACCCTCGACACCGATTCACTCGCCCAAAAGCTTATATATTGTGGGAAAAAGTAAAATATACCTCCACATTAGGTGGGGGGGGGGGGAGTATAAGAGCTTTGACGGTAGCCAGCGTTATGCAGAAGAGCATTAGTGAATATTGAAAACCTTTCTCGCAACAGAAAATTAGTTGCACATTTATTACTTTAACTGTTGAAACGAAATGTGCCGTTAATTGAATGGTATTCAAATTAGGGGGGGGGCTTCATCTTGCGAAAATGACTTTGAATACCATTTAAAAATTTCACAGTGTGAATTATAAAATTTAAATTTTATAATCGTATTTGGTTTCATTGAAAAAAAAAACACTTTAAAACTTCATAAAATAGTCCTATAGAAATACTACATTTATCACAGGATAGTTACCTTTTTGCAGTAGTTACCTACCGTCTTGTCATTTAAACCATAAATTTTGGCAGCCCCTCTAATTGTGGCTTGACCAAGTCTCACTTTCAGTACGGTATTTTTCATTAGTTTTATGTCGAACTTCGTTCTAACAGTTTTTGTAACATAATGTCTTACCATCTGTAACATAAAGAAAATTACAAGCTGAATAGTTAAAAATTTAAATTGTACAAGTATGAGTACAGAACTATATGATAGTTAGCTACAAGTGATGAATTTGTAATTCAATTAAACATAAAATGAGAAATTGTGAAGCTAAAGGGACTAAAAATATAGACGTTCTATGGCGATACGGTGCTAAAAAAGCTTGTGGGGCACATTTACGCATCGACCTCTTGGCACGTTTACGCGCATTCTTACTGCGTAAACGTGCCCCGTCGTTACTTTTTAGCTTATTTTTAATGTACAACCAAATACAATAACATTTTCGTCAAAACAATTACATTTTTAAAAAGAGCATTAAATTCTGCGTTCGTTCATATATTTGTTTATCTTTAACAAAGTATTATTAGTTCACAATAAGGTTCAGTAGGCTGAACACAAAATTTACTCACCTTGGCAGAAAACAGATAATCCTGGCTGCGCGCTAGGCAGAAGCTCGACTGACGCCAAAATTCTTGTGAGAATATCCGACAGGTGCCCAGATGAATGTGTCGTCACCGATGTTGAGCAAATTACAACACGTTTCTGAAAAAGTGCGCTGCGTAAACGTGCCCCATGCGTAAACCTGCCCCGGTCTCCCCTACATTTAATAGTTCTCTCAGCAATTATATGGGCGATTCTCTGTAAACTGGTAATTGGCTGTCCGGACTGAGTGTTTTAAAACTAATAAAGTGTAATAAAGTAATTATCACTCTGAATGCAAGTAGAGCATTAATACTTTGTGGTCCAATTATATTTGAAGTGATAACACTGTAATTTTTTTTTTTTTTCTAGAAATTATCTAAGCTCCAAAAACACAGTCCCCTGGCTGTCTCAATCCCATAGTCTAACTGTTAAAGACAGTATTTCAAAAAACCTATAAACACTACATAAATTTGGCAATTAATATTTAAAAATACAATAATGAAGCTATATTTTTCTTATGAAATAAGGTATAATTACGTATTTCTAAAGCTTAAAATTATCATGTAAATTCGGTCCGGATATTTTTCAAACAGTCCCCTGAGTCAAATTCAAAGCTCCAATACAAAAAATCTGTTACTCTTGCAAATGTTTTTTGACATGAAGTTTAAAGCAATCAGTGTGAATTTGCCGAGAACGGTGCTAAAACGATACTTTGATTAGTTTGAGAGCCACATTTGTGATGAAAGTATGCATCAGGGTCGTTGCGAAAACAGTCCTCTGGGAAGTGCTTTTATTAAAGTCAATTGATTTAATTATAAAACATATTAGTTATTATGTCCACGATTTGTGCCTAAATTTATAGGTAGTCTCGTAACTAATTGAATCGTTTATTTCGAAAAGGTAACATCTCTATTTTGATCTCCTCTGTCTCTTTAGAAAATTAAACGGCGCACGGTTATATTTTTGAATGTCATAATCAATGAAAAAATGCCTTTAGTTAAGTACACAATTACTGCAATAATTTACCAAATAACCATTGATTATGACATTCAAAAATATAACCGTGCGCTGTTTAATTTTCTAAAGAGACAGAGGAGATCAAAATAGAGATATTACCTTTTCGAAATAAACGATTCAATTATGCTCCAATAGTTTTGCAGATATTACGCAACAAAGAGCAAAAACATAGACACATGGCACAGTCCCCTGCCTAGTTATACTAGGCGGGGGACTTACCCCCTATCATGATTTATCAGAAAAACACAAACTTCAATTGGCCCTCTTTCAAACCAAAGTAATAGATTCATTTTCTGAGCAATAGTATAACAATTATACGAACATTTCAAAAAACCGTGCCCGGACAGATTTCGTGTGAAAAATGACGAGTTTACAGAGAATCGCCCATATATCGTTTTTTGAGTTAATTGCAAGTAAAAAACAAGCAAGTAAATTAAAATTTAGACAAAATTAAATGATTTTAATCCTTTCCTCTTTCTCTATACAAATTTATATACATCATTACTATATACTTAAAGTTTCAACAGATCTGACCTACTTGATGAACAGATTTTACTATGAGAAAAAAGCATTAAAATGAGCTACAAATAAAAAAATATTTTCTTGAAAACTAGAACAGACCTCACGCTTCTTTCTTTTTTACGTTATTCTACACATCTGTAGGTTCCATAATCCATAAAAGCTATATTTTTTTTCTAGGGTTGCTGTTTTGAGTTAAATACGATTAAAAAACCACGAATTTTCAAAATTCGAAAAATATCAAAGTCTTTTTCCCTTCAAAGCAATGAAATATTAAACAATTTTGGGCACCACATATTCTCTTTATAGTATAAATTTTCCGTATATGTTGAAAAAATTTCGGAGGTTGCTTTTGGGGGGAAATAACGCAGTTTAAAATCTAGCGAAAATGGACTAAAAACCAGACTTTGCGGTCGCTTAACAAAAGAAAGCAACACCCCCCCATCCCAAATAACTATGGGGTCCTCATAATAAGATACTGTACAATCAATTAGTGTAAACATAACCTTGGGGGTGGTGTTTCTGTAAAAAACTACAGCGCGCTAAAATGCGTTTTTCAGTTATTTTACCAAAAAAGCGCTGCAAAACATCAAACTTAGGGAATTTTTACCGAACGAACAAAATTTTGGGGGGGGCTAAAAACTTCAAAATGTTCACTTCTCATGACCTACTTTCACTTATAAAAAAATGAGGAAAATCAAAAATGGTTACTGCCAAAATTTTCTTTTTTTGTTCGATTTTCAAAATAATGTCTCTTATATTAATTTCATTCATTTATTTAATTTTTAGTTACTTGAAGTATGGGCCAAGCTCCATTATAGCAAGGGAAATGAGTCGAGCTTTTGACGCAACAGGTATTATCATAATTTCCTACAGTTTGAAACTTTAGAACGATGGCGTTCTGGATGTGTTGAAAAAATAACACGAGTTCTGTTGTACGTATCGTCAATAATAATACTTTCTTGTCCTTAACTTCATTTTTTAGGCCGTGGTAGCCTGATCGGTAAGGCGTCGGACTCGTAACCGGAGGGTCCCGGGTTCGATCCTAGCCGATTAAAGATCCACCGTCACTACTAATGGTGGCTGGGCGACGTAAAATAAGGATCGTGATCACAAAGTTTTCCAAGTGAAGCGATACCTCTGGGAGTAATAGACTAGGGGTTTGCTCGGCACTTGTTCAGGATCAAAAGAACAGAGCGTTCTGAGCTAAATCGGGCTTTCACCTTAATTGTGCTAGTAAAAACGGAAGCCGTACTTATTCCGCTTTAAATCGGGTAGATGTGTTTACTCGGACTCGGGTACCCGAGTGGTTTAAGAAACAACAACATAACTTGATTTTTAAATTTTAGTAATTGATTTATCCCTATGAAGCATTAAGGGAAAAAAATAAAGGAATTTGCAATTGTTTCATATTTGTGTACTTTCAGGAAATAACGTAACATCATCATAAACTTTATCTGATCTCAATGGGGAAATTTTTCTATATTTTATTAAAATAATCTACATGAGGGGTTACCAATCAGCGGCACGCGTGCCTCTGTGTGGCACGACAGAACACCAGTAGTGGTAGGCGGATTGAGCAATGACAATTTTTTTTTTCTTTTTGGGCCTTAGGCGTCGTACTCTTTTTCGGATTGGACTCGAAAGCTGCAACTTGGGGTCCCGCTGCGCCTCTTCCCGGGACGTCCACCGCCCACTACTCCTTCGCTACGATGCAGGATATTGTGGCGCAGGAAAAAAGCACCACACACACACATACACACACCCCTATCTCATTTCATCCTTTCGAAAAACAATTTGAACTCAAGAGGTCAAAATTCAATCAAAATGTCAATTCAAATTCGTTTTTGAAAATTTATGAATTTTAATCTATTTTATTTATTTATTTTTCCAATAGGAATATTTTATGATGCCGACGGCAATAAACTAGAAAAAGAATTTTGGCCTCAGATACTACTTCGCAAATATGAGTCTTTCGCGTCATGCTTACGTAATCAACTGCTGTTCTTGAATGACGCAATCACGGAGGTAAGATATTGACGTAAAAACTGTCCGTTATTGAGACCCGCGCCTAGCACTCGGGAACCTTTCCACTAAAAAAAGGGGGATGGGTTGGGAGTGTGAACTTTCCGAAGTTTTCAAAAAAGACTTGCATTGGCTAGCCTTTTGACATATTCAACTAAACTATGTATTTGAAATCAGCATCATTCTACGTTTTTTGATACGGCATTATACATTCTTTCCCTTATTGTGTTTTTCCTATCACCCCTAGTTTAGTAATATCAGAGAAGACCTGACGCATGCGTAAATACGCGGAAGATAATACCTAAGCAAATCAGATAGTAGGTAGGATTTAAATATACCAAAACTTCATAGACGAAAAATTGTTCAAGAGTTTTTTCGAACAAATTGCCATTGCAGATCAGAGCTGTCGTTTTATAAGAAGAATTTACAACAGATTTCATTCTTTTTTTAACGTTTCTTCTGTTTTCAAAACGTTTTTTATCGTACGCTGAGTTTTCTTTCTAGACGTGAACGACGAGGTGCATTCAAGTTCTAATGCTTCCGATTTTTTTTCTAACTAACTACTCACCCAAAAACTATCAAACTGGTGTAATTTTTCGACGTAGTCGCCCTGCAGATGTACACATTTTTCACAACGTCAACATGGGCTCTGCGATGTTTCTTTAGGAGTTAGTCTTAACTACTGGAAAATTGCTGAAGCAATAGCAGCACAGCTGGTGAATGTGCGGCCACGAAGAGTGTCTTTCATTGTTGGAAACAACCAAAAGTCACTAGAAGCCAGGTCAGGTGAGCACTGAGCATGAGAACAACACGTGTCACACCATGCAAATACAGAAAACGAATGATTGCACGTCGTTCAAGTAGAAAAACGTAGCCATTTCAAGTATCTGAAAGTTTTCATTCTCGATGCTGCTGCTCAGTGGCGTAGCAAGATCTGATGGCACCCGGGGCGGAATTCCAGCTGTCACCCCCCCCCCCCATTTTTCCACCGAATTGGCAATTTTTGCATCAACAAATAATGTGACAAATAATTTTTGCTTCAAAAGTGTGTCGCAAATGCTCTTTCGATTGCTACCTATTTAAACTTTTTTCACTTGAACACTATTCGTGTGGTTCCCTTTTGAGTAGCGTAAAACCATAGAAATTAAAGTTTTAAAGTTTTAAATTTAATGTTTTCAACAATTGATTTTTGTGCTCAAAAAAAGTCTGTTTTTGCTTGGGAGATATTTAGGTGAGATTATCACCATGATGTGCATATAAAATGTTTGTTTTAAATGCTACAATTATAATGCGATGTAGCCATAGTTAAAATCAGCTCCCCAATCCTTTTTAATAGGTTCACATTACTTTTCTCCCCCTCCTAACATGATTCATTGGGGGCCATACAAAATTTCCAGAATCAAAAGGTCCATGGACGAAGTGCCGTATCCATATAATCGATTTCTCCGAGGCGTGGCAAAAGCTTGATATCCCGTTTGAATTTTAAAAGGAGGACAGAAAAAAAACCAGAAATCAGTTTATGAAACGTCAAGTAACATTCTGGGGAATTTCGTGGATTAGCACATATAAAATTTCAATATTTAACTTTTTTTTTTTTAGAAAACGTGGAGAAAGCACAGAAAAGGAATAGTAGGGGAATGTGGGGCAAAGTGAAATAGCGGGACAAAGTGAAATGTTAAAATATTTTCAGCTTGCAGCATCAAGCAATATTTTAACTAAGTTCCTAGACATATAGTTGATTCCTGTCAAAAAAGAAATAGCTCTAAAGACAAACAAAAAATAAAAACAAGTAAATTTCAAAACTTGGCACACTTATTGTAATTTTCGTGGTTCTTCAAAAATATTTCTTGTTATTACAAAATGATAAAAGTTTCGTAATTATCCTTTTAAGTATTTATGGCGATCTATTAATACTGAAAAGGACAATTACTGCAGTACTTATTTAGTTTATATTAAGTAATTTTGGATTTTAAATGCTCAATGAAATTTGTCAAATGCACGCGGGGCAAAGGGAAATAGTTCATTTCGTTAAACTATGCGGTCATGCATTTAAATCACTTACGCATTTCTTCATTGATTGGTTATTTTATTCTTTTGCTTATTAATTCACATAATTATGCATTCATTCTTTTTTTTATTATTTATTCTCTATTTTATTCACTCATTTCCTTTCTTACGTAATAATTAATTCATTTATTTGTTTATTTATTTATTCGTTTATCTTTTCATTGATAATTCGTTTATTGGCTCTCGGTGGCGCTGGTGAGCTGCCTCAATGAAGCCAATCACGTTTTTCTTTTTAGAAAAATATTATTTATTTATTTTAACTGCGGCTTGCAAGATTTCTTATGATGTGACTTTTTCTTTCGGTCAAAAAAAATTTGAAAAGCATATTTCTTCAGTAAGTAATGTTAATAATAGGGATATTATTGGAAATTATTAAATAATATTTAAAGATTACATTTCCTTTTTAAATTTTACAGCAAAAAATAATTTAATCATTTTGATTTATGTATTTCCAGTCATTAATTTTTTAATCCTGGGAAACCGTCAATCCCATTACAAAATGAGAATGACGGCGCTTTTCTGTAAAACTGAGAAATGGTCGGGAGAAAAGCCCTGTGTTAAGGAATTGTGCAACAGTGTAATTCCCTTTGTTTAAAATTCAAACCAAAAAAAAAGAAAAAATACATTTTCAAGGACTTTTTTGTGCATAGTACAACAATTAAAAATAATTTCATGCAATTACTTTTTACTTATTTATCAAATCTAAAAGAGGCATTACAATATTTCCTGTAAACTATCATGTACATACGACTTAGAATTGATTGTATTTTTGAATATTTATTTACACAAATTGTTGTAGTTTTGATTTAAATTAACAAGGCTAAAAGAAGTGTACCAACCATTTTTAATTTTTCAACAGCGGACAGCAGTTACGACCTGCCATAGGCGTTGGTGTACTAAAATAGTGGTGGGTCAAAAGAAATGTGTGTGTGGAGAGAGGGTAAAGTCAGCCCCTCCTGAAGGTTTTTTTTTTTTTTTTTTGTAAAATTTGGTGATATTATTGTATTTTAACATTACTGATTAAATGGCTCTAAAAATGCGGAATATAGTCTGAAAAATTAAGCAAGTCATATATGACTCATTCCCCTTACGGTTTAAAATTCCATTTTTATGAAATAACTTTTAAAAAGTTGGAATTTTTAGCTTTTTTTTGGCATTTTTAGCTATTGTTTTGGTGAAATAAATCGTTTTTCACTCTCTCGATCATTAATTTTTAACCATGGAAAATGAGAGCGCAATGCCCCGATACTGTTAAAAGGGAAGGGCTATCGCTTCCTTGCCCCCCTGTACGAGCCGCCTATGCCTGCGACTGTCAATTAATATATTAATCAAAGAATCAGTTTGCGGTATCTCATAAGTCATAATAAGACCTAAATTAAAACGTTTGCTAAACCATTTACCGATATGCTTCCCATTTATTCACATTTCTTCCAAAACGAGAAATATATTCATTCGAATTAAATAGGAGATTAAAAGCAAAACGTAATCATATCTTTAGGTTACCTTTTTGGAAAGAAATCCAACTTTTTAGGGTTTAAGAACGAGACGTAAGCTCCAAGGACAGGAGAACCACGTCCAAAATGCCCCGGAGTTCTTCTATCCATCGGTGTGGATGCAGAGGTTACGAAAGACAGGAAAAACTTTCTTTCACCGAAAACACTTTTCGTCCGTATGCCCTTAAGTTCCCGCTAAAAAATATCACCCCCAGACAGAAACCGGTTACACTAATTAAACTGTCTGACTGATGCACAATCATACAATGGTGACTGGCGACGATCCCACCCCCAGGATCTGCTATCGTGCCTTTACCCTCGGAAGATGTCTTTTCGTTTCTTGAATCAGTCGTCCAGTCTTTTACTCGAGTAGGGAAAAAAAGAAAAAAAAAACGGCTATTACAGCTTTGTATCGAGTAGGGAGAAAATGTCTTACGTAATTTTGAGAATAGAACCACAAATTCTGTTCGTAACTTATCCTATAATGAACAATATTTTTTTTTCGACGGGAAAAAAATCCCCCGATGAGGGGTTAAGCAGATTCCAAAGGGGATTCCCTCCAGCTGGGCCCGTCCCAAATAAGCACAAATGTATATTTCTACGGATTGAAAAAATCGCAAAAAAGTGGTAAGAGTATAAAACTAAAAATCATAGTTCGCATTTCAATTTTATCAAAGTACTTGAATTTTAGCAATCTTTTTTTTTTTTCCCCTTTTTTAGTTTTCTTGTGTTTAGTATCATCCAGTTCCTCGCGGCACCCCTTATCTGTCGTTGAGGCACCCCTATTTGTCCAGTTTCGGAACTTCCACCCAACGCGATAATTTTCCTCTAAAACAAGATGGAATGCAACATTTCTTATCAAAGTAGCTTTCTTATAGACGGCAAGAAACAGTGCCCCCCCCCCCCTATTTCAGTAAGCACGCGTCAAATCATTCAGTCACATTATGCAATAAACACATAAAAGTGTTTCAGTAACCCATGTCATTTTTTTTTAATGTGTTTTGTTTTTTTCGGAGGAAGAGACACAAAATTCCGCACGGACAGTTTTTGTCACCCCCTCGGAAGCTGGCACACGGGGCGGGCCGCCCCCCTCGCCCCCACCTTCCTACGCCACTGCTGCTGCTACAATTCCATCTGTCGTACTGTGCTGCCAGCTCTGTGACGTATTGAGAACGAGCGCACGCTCATTTTAAAACAATGCACATGTTTGTAATTCTTTTCATTTGTAATTAGAGGCCTTAGAATTTTAATGCACCTCGTATTATATCTTCTTAATACTATTAAAATCTGTTCGCGCCCGTTTGAAGCTTGAACTCCTCAAAAACCGCTAGAAGTACAGACTCGATCAAGGTACCATTCGATTCCGCAGTTTCTTTTCTGAACAAAACAACCAATATCGTAGTTGTACGATTTTAATTAGTGGAGATATCAATTAATAAAAAAAATCTCCCATTGACATTCCTTCGGAACCAGGAAGAAATAAAAACGCTATAGCGCAGTACTCTCTCGCGCAAGCTTCGTTTGGAACCGAGCAGAATCTCTTTCGCTTTCTTCCTCTCAATAATTCGAATGACTTTTTGATGCAGGAAAAAAGTAAACGCGCAAGAGATCAGCTGAGCGGGGAGTTTTTTGAAACTTTCTTCACTACTTCAAAGGCGCGAAGCGCCCGTGCATCGCCGGGCCATGCAGCTAGTTTTTTTTTTTTTTCTTTGAAAAAATTTACTTCTTCCATCCAAGTCAGTTGCTATATTTGAATACTTTTTAGTAAAACTGATTAAATTGGTTGAATATCTTTTATTGATTTTTGGGTGCTCTGCTAAGCAATTAACAACCTTTACTCACCGAACATTCTTCCTTTCCTTTTTATAACAGTCCCAAATTAGTTTCAAAAATCTAAAGTTCACACTCTCTTAAGACACGCCCCATTTTGTGAAGACTCTTCCACTGGCAAAACAGAGAAACGTCAGTTTGTTTTCTAATAAATTAACGATTCATTAGCTAAAAGATGGTAATATGCGATTTCTGGTGGAAGAATCAGTACAAAACGGGGCGTATGGCTGGAAAGTGCGAATCCTGGATTTTGAACACTAACTTGTTACTGATTTGAGCAGGGAATGCTTGGGAAATAAATATTGTGGAAGCAAATCGTCTTCAAATCTCCAGAGGGAGAAGTTTTTTTTCGTTTTTATTTTTTTATTGAATATTTGAATTGTGTTTTCTGAAAAGAATCAAAAACATGGTTTACCAATACCAATTGAAGGGTTTGGAGGATGAAAGGGCTGTGTTACATTTAAAAAATTAAACACTCTTTACAATGGTAAGCAATGGGTAAAAAAAGGCAAATAAAACTTGGTACATCAAAAAGTAGATGTCATTAGATCAATTTCATACTCATGCTTACGACAAAACCAGAAAACAAAAAAGCTGCAACTACTGAAACAATAAACCTTTGAACTTTAATTACTCGCAACTTCTGCTTTGTCACATAACATCTTCATCTCCCAAACCCTTCAGTTCACAATGAAATTGGTTCAGTATTTTACTATTATTATTATTATTTTTTTTTTTTTTGCAAAAGCACCATAAAATTTGAAATGGTTTTAGTTAATCTTATGTGAAATTTAACCAACTTTTCGTTGAAACATTGGACAATTGTTTTAACTAGTCCGATTTGATTTTTTACATTGAATAGCAACAAATTCGTGCTTTTCTAGGTCAATGAAACCAAGGTTCTCAATCAAGCGATCGCAGATCTGGGATCCCTTGATATTAGTTACAAAGTAAGTACGTTTCATCTAACTCTAGCTAGTTTATACCTTCTTGGTTCTTAAGGTTTTGACGTTCGAACCCCAATTGAAGGGTTTGGAGGATGAAAGGGCTGTGTTACATTTAAAAAATTAAACACTCTTTACAATGGTAAGCAATGGGTAAAAAAAGACAAATAAAACTTGGTACATCAAAAAGTAGATGTCATTAGATCCATAGGCGTCACCGAGGTCTTATTATTGGGGGGGACGGACTTTGATCTCATTTTGGCTTCAAAAATTTCATCGTGCCGTACGAAACAGATCTGTAATTTGGGTAGACAGAGGGAAGACGTCTATCCCCCCCCCCCGGGTTTTAGAAACGATTTGTGTGCAAAGATTTACAAAGGTATTTTGTTTTTTATTTTCTTATTATGTATACTGAGTATGTTCCACTTGTCAACCCCTCTCCCCCCCCCCTCACCGTAAACTTGAACTGGTGAGCCTGCTACAAAATGCTAAGTGACCCTCCACCTATCCAAGCGAGCAAAAAAAAGAAAAAAAAAAAACTTTATTTAATACATTTAATATTTTTTTTCCTTTCATTTTTTTTTTCGTCCTTTAAATTTATTAATTTCAATACATTTTTTAGAGACCTTGTCTAGTTTTCATTACTTAACATTATTATTTTGAGCTCTGGAAGTAAAATTCTATCCGAAACTGAATTAGGTGTTTAATATGTGCTAGAACTGAGTGTTCTGAAGGGTTTGGTGCAGTCTGAGGGTACGAAAACATGAACGAACTTATTAAAACCCAAAAATGTGCTTTTGTATTGAATAAAAATATCACTACTCGCCCTTCAATTTCAACTCTCTTTCACGTTTTAGCATTATTGCTCCGCAGAGCTCCTGGAATAAGCTCGCGGACATGGGGTCCGCGGACCACACTTTGGGAATCTCTGCTGCAGACAATACAGTCAATGAGTAATTGATAAAAAATACATAACTTACTTTGGAAAGATTTCTCTGGTTGAAGAAATATATATCTTAGAACTGCTCCTTTTCCCTTTAAAATTCGACAGTTCTTGAGCTGAAATGTGATGCGTAACAAATGGTTCAAGTCTTCCACTCGGATGATACTAGGGGGCTTTCGGAAATAACGTAATTGGTGGAAGGAACATCGTTGTTACGGGGCATAGTTAAATTGTCGGGGCACAAAAAGAACTCAAAGCTATAATACGTTGAGTTCCCAAACATTTTAACCAAATGACAGTGTCAATGGCGCCTGCTTTTTATTTATTTATTTGCTAGTACAAAGGAGAAGCAACAAGCGGAAGCATTCTGCTATTCTGAAACAATCTCAAAATATTGCTCCCCCACTTTCTCATCGTGTAGTTATCAGTGTCCCCTGATCAGTGTCAAGAAAGCTCTTGACAAGAGGAGAGAGTCTGATGAAAAATGAGGGCCATAAAGCGCGTAGCTCTGATGGCTCTAATGACCTTGGTAGCCTAAGCATCAATAGGACCAGCTAAGACCTCACACGCTTATTTTCCCACTCCGCAACATGGCTAGAGGCTTCGCCCTATAGTTCCGTAAAAGAAGAGTCCGTTTGATGACGCCAACAGCAATTACAGTGTAACAGTGAGATAAAGAAACAGACACTTCTCGCTTGCCAATTGTAGAGAACGAAATATGCTGCTTATTTTGAGAAAACACTCTGGAGGAAAGAAACGAATATATTTGGAAACTTAAAATCTTGTGGAGAATAGTTTTTTTGAATATTCCAATTTTTAATCCTGGGAAAATCTAAACAAAAGCACCTGAAGCCCTTAGATGCATAGCATTAATACACATGTCTACTAGACCTGGACTTAGGGCCCCATCTTAAGGGCGGGGGGGGGGGGGGGCTCATCTTTTTGACCGGCTTGCGCATTAAAGCTATGCGAACAATGCGTGAATTTTTAAGAAAAATAAGTTGAAAAAAAAAAAAATAATAACGATTTGTGTTTATTGAAAAAAAAAGTTCCTTAAACGAGAATCTTTATTAATTTTGCCGGTATCGGGTTGACCATGTCGAAACTGTGAGGGCCCCCGTGACTATAGGGACCCCAAATTAGATTCAAAAATAAGCATAATAAATGATTTTCATAGTGTTTATGGATAAAGGGGCCCCAAAACTGCTTTTGACGGCCTCAAAACCAGTAAATCAGCCACTGCATTCCGCCACTGAATCTTCAGGGGCCTCCAAATTAATTATTCTGGAAGCTTGTCTTACTACTAGTGAGTCGGGCCCTGCTTAATCCCGGACCCAATTGGGAGCAATCATAACAGTGAGATAAGAAATATTGTTCAACTTCGCAGAGATGGCCTATGACTCCTCCTTTTTTCAGGATTGTCCATTTTTAGGAAGGGGTGATACGCAGATGAAAATTGGAGAATGGGATTCATAATTGCGGCATTGGTTATAAAGCTTGAATACGTCACCTTGCTTACCTTTAATTGATCTCCCAATCTGAGAAATTAGCCAAAGAGGAAAATATATTTATTTTTGCACAATCGAGAAAGATTTCTCATTGGATGCAAGAAAGTAGGTGGGTCTTGGTTTTATATCTTTCCGCAGCCATTGGCCATTGACTGCAACGCCTCCAACTGTTCATTTAAATTTAAAAACAAGGTAACATAAGGGTTGCAATAAAGAAAGCAAAGACTTGTTTTCACTTCCTCGCCAAATGCAGGTGTGGCTCGAAGAATTATTTAATATTTCATAAACTTATCACTTCGCCAAAATGTCGCTAAACTTACAAATATGGCACACTGGGGTTTTTTTCTTCTCTACCTATTTTAAGGAATGGACTCGTTTTCTCATTTGATTGACACCGGCCATCTAGTCGCGGTTGAATAATAGATACTTCTCGCTTGCCAAATGTAGAACATGAAATATGCTGCTTATTTTGATAAAACACTCTGGAGGAAAGAAACGAATATATTTCGAAACTTAAAATCTTGTGGAGAGCACTTTTCTTTAATATTCCAATTTTTAATCCTGGAAAAATCTAAACACAGGCATCTGAAGTCTGGGGCCCCTTAGGTGCAGAGCCTGATTAATACACATGTCAACTAGGCCTAGACTTGGGGCCCCATTTTAAGGGGGGGGGGGCATACTCGTTGAAAGGCGTACGCATTAAAGCTATGCGAACAATACGTATATTTTAAAGAAAAATCATTTAAAAAAACGATTTGTGTTAATTGAAAAGAAAATTTCCTTAAACGAGAATCTTAATTAATTTTGCCGGTTTCGGGTTGATCATGTCGCAACTGTGATTTTAGCAATTTGATGTGTGACTCGCAATTTGAAATACAGTATGAAATAAAGGTTTGATTGATCATACAAATTTTAAACAGCTAAAGTATTAATAAAAATTGAAAAAAATAAAAAATATGTAAAATTAGAGAGTTGAGAAGAAACATTTTCAAGGAAGGGGATTTGCGCCAAAATTCAATAGCTAACTTTACTTTGTTCGGTTATTGTCTACATAAGAACTTTCTTTTTTCTGAAATCAATGTATCACTTGATTATTGATTTATTGTAACGTGTGTCCTCTTATTTCTGAATTTTTAAGTGAAACTTATGAAAAAATATTGGGGGGATGGGAACTTTTTGCCGGGGGACGTGATCTTCGATCCCCACTTATCTTGCCGCAGATGGGAAGTGACCTAAAATTAAATAGCTTACTTTATTTCATACTTTAAAATGTTTGCATGCGAAGTACTTTCTTTTTTCAGAA
>JAXGGA010013837.1:0-33920 GCA_038373865.1 Uloborus plumipes
TGCGCCATTGACGCGAATCAGTTGCTAGCCGAATAGGATTAAGTTACACACACACACAACTACACAGAAAATACACTATTAGTAGCTTATTTTTCAACGGCGAATCAACGAAATTATAACGGGATGTTTTTTTCAACACAATTTCTTCATATATTACATGCATAATTTATTGAAAATGATGAAAAATAATTTTATTAAATTCTAAGCAAAAAATCATAATGTCTAAAAAGTAATTTGAAGAAAGATTAAAATTAATTTATGGCTAAAATTTTTACACAATTTTTTCCAAAGGCATGACGACCTTTAACGAAGAAATTAATTTGTTTCTAATTATTGAGGTAGGTGGCGGATTTCCCCAAGTCACATATGTCGCAACTGTGACATAAGAGCCCGGAAAGGAATTCAAACTGCACATGAAAAAATGTGCACGTTAAACAAGGGGCTCCCAAAATATATTGCCACAGGCCCTCAAGTGTGGGAGTCCTATAGCCATTGATTTAAATCAGTGAGTAAAAAAAAAAGCATTGAAACAAATTAAAAGAGGGGAAAAAAAGATCATTTTAAAACTAACCATTAATGGCGATAATTCGCTGCTTGAAGCAGTTTTCATTTTCTTTCTTGCAGCATCAAATAGATTTTTTTGGCGCTCCAGCAAATTTCGCGGAGAAATGTCTTCCGCCGTGGCAAAGTTCCTCATGTTTTTTTTTTTTTTTTTTTTTTATATTGGTCATCAAAAGTACTTCCACAAATAACAAATTAAACACTCAACTTTGTATCGTTCCTGGTAAGAGTTTTGGCTCACGGCAACTTCCATGTCTTGAAAATTTGCTTAATTTTTGATGCCGCACCTTCATCTTTAGGGGTCCATAAAAACTAAATAACTCAACTTAAGAGCAAAACATTCTGGATTTGGTCTTTCAATAAGATAATAAACATTTGGTAATTTTTGGGAGAAAATCTGAGAGGTCATGAATCACCTCATAATGCTAGGCGTGAGTTTCTCAGATTCTTGCTCTTAATGCTTTTTGACCAGGAATTACCCCAGGTGACCCTACATGGAAAATTTTCAGCTTGTTTCTAAATCCATTTACGTGTGCCATTAGATCAGACACCAGTTGACCTCTTCCTTGAAGTTTTAGGTTCAGATCGTTGAGGTGGCAAGTAATATCAGTTAGAAAAGCCAGGTGACGTGAAAAGTCCATGCTTAAAAGTTCTTGTTCCAGGTTTTCTGACGGAGAAAACTGTTGAAGGAAAAGAGGGATTTCTGTTCTCAAATCGAAAAATCTCTTGAGGCAGTTTCTGAGCCACCTAACTTGATTGTACATGAGCAGGTCTCCGTATTCTGCTTCAATTTCCTCCAAAAAGTTACGGAACTGCCGATGCATAAGAGCCCTGTCGCCGCCTCTGATCATGTTGATGACTTTCACAACTTTTTTGAGGGTTTCAGTTTGCTTCACCGATTTCCCGCATAAAGCATGCTGTTGAATGATGTAATGAAGTGCAGGGCATTTCATTCCTTTTTTTCTCAAACATCCAATCAATCTGATATTTGGTCCTACCATTGCCTTTGCACCATCTGTGACTATGGCGGAACACTTTTCAAAACCTCCGACACTATTGACCGCTTTCAGCACTGCTTCAAATATGTCCGTACCCTTTGTTGTGGAGTGAAGAGAACACATGGTAAGGAGCTCCTCTCTGATCTCAAAGTCTTCTTTTGCAGTGCGAATGAAAATCATGAGTTGACTAACGTCCGACTGGTCTGTACTCTCGTCGATACACAAGGAGAAATAACAGCATTTTTCAATCTCACTAGACAATTTCTGTTGTATTTGATCACCCATTTCGGCAACTCTTCGCTGGATGGTCTGATGAGAAGCTGGAACCGAATCAAATTGCTTAACAATTTTGCTATCACTAAATGCTTTTGCCATTTCTACAGCACACTTTTTAACCAAGACGTTATCAGTGTAAGGTTTTTTCGCTTTAGCAAGCTCAAGTGAAATTGCATACGAAGCATGCAAAGCACTGTACTGGTCAGATTTTACTTGAGTAAACACACCAGTTTGTTTTTGCAGTTTTGACTTCACACAGTTCTGAAACCATAAGAGATCTTGCTTCTCCTTGATATTTACCGTGGCTCCCTTCGTGAAGATTCGTATAAGGGCCGGTCTTAGGCCGATTGGACCGATTTTGCCCAATCGGGCCCCGCTCTAGCAAGGGGCCCCGCGCCAACAAATTATTTTTGCCTTTAGGTAAATGAGAAAAAAGAACTATATCAAAATAAAAAGCTAATTGGCAATATTTAACTCATGTTTAATCTGTCTGAAAGTGGTGCTACGCTTAGTTCAATTTATGGTGTAGAAGCAGGGGGCCCCGTGCCGACGAATTATGTTTGCCTTTAGGTAAATGTTAAAAAAAAAACTATATCAAAATAAGAAGCTAATTGGCAAAATTTACCTGGTGTTTAATCCGTCTGAAAGTATGGTGCTACGTTTAGTTCAATTTATGATGTAGGAGCAAGGGGCCCCGCGCTGAGTTTTGCATTGTGGTAAAATCATTTCTTAAAAAACTACTGGTTTGTTCTTTTAGAAACATTTTATACCATCCATTGGTTTAATGTGTGCATAACTGAATAAAATATAGTTTCTTTGAGTTCGTAATTTCTTCCTTTTTTTGTGCGAATAGAATTTCAAGCACTTTTTTCTCTTTCTTTGTTACTTTTTTCTTTCTGTTTTTATTGAAAAATTTGACTTTTAGGCTAATTTTTGGGAACTTTATATAAACTGCGCTATTATATCTAGTATTGATTACTTTTCAGAAAATGATTACCTGTTTTTGAGGAGAAAATTTTTAATTTACGGAATGAAACTCAATTTTACTGAATGATTAAAAAATAAATAAATAAAATAAAAGAATGCATACTTATCTATGTCTACCAAAAGAGACGTGAGGCATCACGAAAATAAATAAATTAATTAATTAAAGAAAAAATAAAATTTCAGCCTTGCAATACTGTCTCACTGTTTTCAAATTTCATCAACCAATTTGTATCGGATAAGAACTTTTTGGGAGGTCACAGTGACCTCCTATTGGGGTGCCACTGCTTGCACCCCCCTAACGTGAGTCCTGGCTCCGCCCTTGATTGTTTTTATATTAAACTGTGGCTTTTATTTTCATAAAATACATATATTTCCTTTTTAGAAATTGTTTCTAATTGGGAAAATAAATGTTTGCTGTAAATTTGCAGCATAGTTTTTGTGAAGGATAGATTTAGCCTATGTTATGAAACTGAAGTTAGTAAACGGAAGAGTAGATACGGTTAATAACTGGAACTTCTTGAAATTTTAATCTATTTAGCTCGTTTCTCTACTTGTCGTTTACTTGTGTTATTTCTAATTTTGCAAAGTAAATGAATGATGATAAAAGATTCTTCCAATGTTTTGTATTCATTCTTCAAATATTGTTTTCAAGTTGAAAGAAAAAGGAACACATTTTTTTTTTCTTTATTACTTGTTTTCTTTTTATATTTAAAAAAAATAAATTCGACCCCTTACTTTTTCCCCGAAAAGCAATCAAAGTTTTCCAAGTATTTTAATTATTGATCGCTTACACAGCTAGCCACTAGATGGCAGCATGAAGGACCCATTTCGAAGCTTAATTTTCTCAGTTAAATAACAATAACTCCGTTTGTAAGGTTCGTAAAATACCGTTGTTTGTGTTGCTACAATCATAGGTGTAGCGTGACCAAAAGTTTTTTTTTTGGGGGGGGGGGGACTCAGGTGAAAAAGAAACAAAAACGTGAAAAAAAGTGATTTTTTTTTAAATATAAATATATCATATAAAATAATTTTTTGTGAGTTATTTCATACGCTTTGAATGCATGAATATATCTTATGAGTAAAAAAATTCAATGAAATTAGCTAACGGCTTTGTTTTTCATATTTTAACCATAAAATCCCGATAAAAGCTATGATAAAACTTTGCGATCGCAGCGCCCCCTGAAGATATTAACCGATTTTTCTCAAATTTTGCACAAAAGCTAACTATCACCGAAGACAATATTTGGCAACTATTAGAAGTTGATCTGAAAAACTTTTTATTTTTCGCCCCACCCTAGTAACCACCCCTAAGCAAGGGCTAAGGCAGGAACACGCAATACACCGCCAACTCGGTTATTTCGGTCCATGGACTGCAGTTTCGTGCTTTTTATGCACTCATCAGCATGGAATAGGAGAGTAACCGAGTTGGAAGCAAAAATCCTGTCATTGAGTGAAGATTTTGCATGTCCCTGCCTTATCCCTTGCTTAGGGGCAGTTACTCACTGCTTTATACCCGAGCTCTGCCTTAAAATTTACGTGTTGTACCGTACCAAGCGCGGTCGCTGCTGGTATTCCAATTTCACATTAGCTACCTTTTTTTTTTTGGCTCCCTTTACTCTATAAGAGGATTTTTACCTCCAACTCGGTTACTTTCCTATTCCATGCTGATGAGTGCACAATAAGCACGAAACTGGAATCCATGGATCGAAATAACCGAGTTGGCGGTGTATTGCATAATTAGGTTTGTTCACAAATAATTTCCGAGCTTTTAGCTCCGAAAAATATCCTGCGAGAGGAGAGAGCAGCCGAGCTCCAGGAAATTTTAATCTCTTCAGGTGAAATGAAAAACAGAACAGAAACAAAGCTTTGAAACGCCAGATTTATGCCGGAGGGTCCGGGTTTGATCCCAGCAGATCGAAGATCCGCCGTCGTCACTACACTAAAAAATGAATGTTGTTTTTAGAGGAAATACAGCTAATTTTATAGTGACAAACTGTAAAAATTGCTAATTTTATAGTAATGAACTGTAAAATTTGTTATTTCACAGTGATAAACTGCAAAATTGCTAATTTTACAGTTTATTACCGTGCATTTTACAGCTTTAAACTGGAACCACTACTGCCAGTATTATTCTGTTGTTTTTAAAGTACAATGCAGTTAAATTTTACGGCAATAAACTGCAAAAAAAAAAAAAAAAAAAACTAACTGTACAGTAAGAACCTGTAAAATTGCTAGTTTTACAGTTAATCACTGAGCTTTTTAGTTCTAACTTGGAACCTCGGCTGCCAGTATTATACTATAAAAACAACAGTTCATTTTTTGCAGTGGAATGGTGGCTGGGCGACGTTATAACAGAGACCTAAAAGTGAATCGATTCCTCTGGGGTACTGGACCAGGGTCTTGCTCGGCTCCTGGATTAGATCGAAAAAAAAAACATAGCGCTCCTCAGGGCCCCATCGAGGTTAAACCACGAGTTGGGAGCCTCGAGAGCGAAGTGTTGTGCTAGATTTATGTCGAAAATTCGGAGCCAATGTCCAGGTGAAAACTGAGGGCAAATAGTGGTGGCTATACAACACTGTAAAAAATGAAAGTTGTTTTTGCAGAATAATACAGTTAATTTTACAGAAATAAACTGTAAAATTTTCGAGTAATTTTACACTAATAAACTGTAAAGTTGCTAATTTTACAGTAATAAACTGTCAAATTTCAAATTTTGACTGTTTATTACCTTGAATTGTACAGTTTTAAACTGGAACCTATGCCGCCAGTATTATTATACTGTTGTTTGTACAGTATAATACAATTAAATTTTGTGGCAATAAACGGAAAATTTTCTGAATTTACTGTAAGAAACTGAAAAATTGCTTATTTTACAGTTTATTACTCTGCATTTTACAGTTTCAAATTAGAACTTCGGCAGCCAGTATTATCTATATAAAGATGACGGGCTCTGTTTGCTTGTATGTATGTTTGTAACCCATGGCTAGAAGCTCCTACAGCAAATTCAGACCTGAAACTTGCACAAAATTCAAACGTATCCCAGTAAATTGTATCTCGAACGCCCAGTTCTAAATTTCGAATTAGTTATTTTTAAATTAAGTAATTAGTTTCATTTTTGGTGCATCCGGCATGATTGAGAGGGGAAAACTTCCCCCCACTTCATAACATTATACATTACTGGAAAGGGGTTTTTTTCTGAAAAAGAAAGGTTTTGGCACGTTTCTCTCTGTTAATTAGAACAGGAGATATTAAGTAATAAAATTTTTAATTTATTTGGCGAATTGTTTTAAACTTTAACTGGACTTTTTGGTGAATTAAAACGGCTATGGAGCGCATTTGAATTAAAGAGTACAATAATTTTACTTCAGAGGTTTGGAGTGAATTTAAATTTATGCATTTCCCTTACATTTATGGCACGGACATCACCGTGCGCTAGTACTGTAAAAACAACAGTTCACTTTTTGCAGTGTGGTGGAAATTCGTGTCCCAGGTGGAAACTGAGGGCAAATAATTCAAGTGTGGCTCTAAGCACGTGCACGGTGATCGCACATCCCCTCCATGTCTCTGAGAGGGGCTCTGTGACATCTTCAGGCGTGCTGTTGGACCTGAGCCAATTTCAGTGGGTGATGACGCGAGGCCACATGGAGCACTTCTGCACTGCATAAACTGGACTATTGCTTTCCCAGTACAATACTGGCACTCGAGGTTCCAATTCAAACTGTAAAACTAGCAATTTTTACAGTTTATTGCCGTAAAATTTAGCTCTATTACACTGTTAAAACAACAGTATAATACCGGCAGCAGAGGTTCCAGTTTAAAACTGTAAAATGCACGGTAATAAACTGTAAAAATATTAGTTTATTGCTGTAAAATTTGCAATTGTACAGTTTAGTACTATAAAATTAGCAATTTATACACTGAAGTGACAAAAGTCATGGGATAGCAATATGCAAATTTTCAGATGGCAGTAGCATCGCATAGAACAGGTATAAATGCGCAGTGCTTTTACAGAGCTTTCATTTCTGTTCAAGTTATTCATGTGAAGAGGTTTTAACGTGATGATGACCGCACGACGTGAATTAACAGACTTTGAACGCGGAATGTTAGTTGGAGCTAGACGCATGGGTCATGCCATTTCGGAAATCGTTAGAGAATTCAACATTCCCAGATCCACTGTGTCAAGAGTGTGCCGAGAGTATGAAATTTCAGGTATAACATCCCACCATGGACAGCGCAGTGGTCGACCGCCTGCACTTAAAGATCGAGACCGGCGACGTCTGCAAAGAGTCGTAAATTCTAACAGACAAGCAACACTGCGTCAAATCACCGTAGAAATCAATGTGGGACGTACAATGGACGTGTCTGCTAGAACTGTGCGGAGAAATTTGGATTTCTTGGGCTATTCCAGCAGAAGACCGACTCGAGTGCCTTTACTGACAGAACGACATCGCTTGCAGCGACTCTCGTGGGCACGTGAGCATATCGGTTGGTCCCTAGATGAATGGAAAACCGTGGCCTGGTCCGATGAGTCACGATTTCAGCTGGTAAGAGCCGATGGTAGGGTTCGAGTGTGGCGCAGACCCCACGAAGCCATGGACCCAAACTGTCAGCAAGGCACTGTTCAAGCTGGTGGTGGCTCCGTAATGGTGTGGGCTGTTTTTTCATGGCATGGACTTGGTCCTCTAGTGCGACTGGACCGAACATTGACTGGAAATGCTTATGTGCAGCTACTTGGAGATCACTTGCAGCCATTCATGGACTTCATGTACCCAAACAACGATGGGATTTTTATGGATGACAATGCGCCATGTCACCGGGCCACAACTGTTCGCAATTGGTTTGAAGAAAATTCTGGACAATTCCAACGAATGATTTGGCCACCTAGATCGCCCGACATGAATCCCATTGAGCATTTATGGGACACCATCGAGAGGTCTGTTCGTGCCCAAAATCCTGCCCCATCAACGCTTTCACAATTATGGACGTCTATCGAGACAGCATGGCTCAATATTCCTGCAGAAGACTTCCAACGACTTGTTGAGTCCATGCCACGTCGAGTTGTTGCACTTCGCCGGGCAAAAGGAGGGCCGACACGATATTAAGAGGTATCCCATGACTTTTGTCACTTCAGTGTATAGTTAATTACCATAACATTAGCTGCATTATATTGTAAGAACATATATTCATTTCTTATAGAGTGCCGATTCTACCAGAATGATTCTTTTAACGAAGTCGGAACATTGGGCATTTTTTTCTTTTTTGGAAAATTCTTTTATAAAAGAAATTTTTTTTAAAAAATTTTGCTCATTTGTTTATTAAAAAAAATATTAGATGGGGCGTGCACCTCTGTGTATGATTCCACCGGCGCTCCAGGTCGTAACCAGGATCAAACAAACTCCGGACGCCAAATAAACTGGGGAAACATAAAGGAAAAAAATACTCCACTTTCGAGTTTTTTGAAGAGAAAAAATTTACTATATATAGATATAATTTTCATCGAGCGTGTTTTCATTCTTGTCTTTAAAATTCCCAGTAAAATGATGTTTTCCAAGCGAAGCAATATAGCAGCGATAGAAATTCAGGTTCTGCAATTTCGACATTTCTTCTAAATGACGATATTTCTTCTGCGTTTCTTCTAAACGACATATCAGCGGCAGGCGAGGGTGTAAAATATGTAAAAAAAATTAAATTAGTGAGTATTTTTAAATTTAATTTTGAGTTCAAGACTTGAATCGTTGAGACACCAACTACGTTGAGAAAGTCGCTTTGCACGGAATCGGAATCGTGCCTGTGCAGTAGGGTGTACCACGAAAACAATTTTTTGGAAACTCAAATGTTTGTACTATTAATACAAAAAAAAAAGTCTGCAGGAGATGTAAATATTCTAAAAATATAACTGAATAGCGAAAATGTGAATTTTTTCATAACTATTTCTGGATACCTAAAATTTCAATTTTAGCTCCAATGCATTTTTTATTGATAGATTACTCATTAAGTAGTCCATTTTTGCACTTTTTTAGCTTTATACATAATTTATACATTTTTTTAAAAAAATCATCGTTTTTACTAAAAAACTTGAAACTACAATATAATTATGGCACACCTAAATACTTTTCAATTTCAAAATAAATTATTTTGGTAACTTTGTAGATCTACTAGTGACAACTTTTTATCAACTTGAAAGTATGAATTTCCGAAACTTCCTCGTGATACTCCCTAGTATGCAGTTAACTGTTGGCGCCAACTCTCGATGATTGAGTCAGATATTTGCAGTCCAAAGCATAACACTTAGTAAAAAAAAATACGATGACATTTAGTAAAATGTTCTAGTCAAAGCTTCAAGATAATAAGAAGGTACTGAAAAAAATACTCCTTCTTTTGCTTTGAAATTCTTTCATTGTGTATTTTTAAATAAGAGTGGGAATGTGAAAGGGAATGTGAAATAAAAGTGAATTACTATACTAGTAAATTATTACTGCATACTTTGGAGCTAAATTAAACCGGAAGATTTAAAACATCTTCCTGAAAAAAAGTCTGAAAAAATTTACTACGTTTAACTGATTTCACAAAATTTTCACACATTGAATAAATAACAGTAGGCTTCATAGCGGTTTCACATTCGCAACATCAAGAGTTATCTACATTTCCCTTAGAAATGTGTGAACATAATTTAATTTTTTTCCCCATATTTTACCTTAATAATTATTTTAAAAATTAGAAGCTGAGAATTAACTTTTGTTTTTGCTGTAACAAATACTTAGCTTACTTTGTGTCAAAGGATATTTATAATGGCTCAACTTAGTTCTTATCTATTAAGAAAAATGTTGATTTAACTTATCGAAACTTTTTCATGAAATTTATTTATTTGTATATTTTATTTTATTTATTTATTACTTATTTGTTTGATTATTTCCTTTTTCCTAATAGTTAGTATTACTGTATTTGTCCAGCAGATGGCAGCACTTCAGAAAAATTTTTAACCACTCTCGAGTGTAAACGTCTATCACTGCAAGAAAAAGTAAATAAATAACCTAAATTTTAAAAATTTAAGTTTCAAGCCTTGAATTGTTCTGCGTTTTCATTAGCTGTTTAGGAGACACAAAACTTTCAATCAAAAAGCTTCAGAGAAGATTAGATTATCAGTTGTCGTTGTTAGCAAATACACATGCACAATAGGGTGGTTCAAAAAAAATTTTTTTTTGCTACGGACCAAGGCGCACCCTACTTTTTTTACATTTATGTATGAGATCACTCCCCTAAAATTTCAGCTCCCTACTCTTAATGGAAGATGGTGCTCAAACACCCTAAATTTTTACGCTTTTTCGTAATTTTCACAATTTTTGAGTTTTTCTAACTAAAGAGACTTTCTTGGAAGAGATTTTTTTTCAATTATTCTCATTTTTCAGCTCATAAATATTAGTTCAAACAATTGGAAAGTTTCTTAATCGTTTGAATACATATAGCAATACCTTTGATACAATCGATTATTTAGTAGATCGCAGCATACAATGTAGATTGCAGTACTACTCGTCTACATCTACATGTTGTGCTATGATTTTCAAAACTTGCGCTTTCTAAAATAGAGTTGTGAAAGAGCTGTGCAAAGTGTTTATAATGTTTTTAACCCTCGTGGGTCCCTCCCATTTCAGTTACACTCAAGACCCTTGGGGTCATAAACGACCCCAATGCTTCCTTTAATTAATTCATTATAATTATTGAATGTTACATGCATTATTTAAGTTCACACACTTTTTAATGCTAAAAAAACAAAAATAAAAAGATACAATTAAAGTAAAATTTAGTTTATGAATTAAAATTATAATTTTAGAGCAAAACTTAAAATAACTGTAGATTTATTTACATCTGTTACAGACCTGAAAAAACATGATTTTTGCAAGTGAATTTCAAACACTTATGACATTTTTCAGTGCATTTTCTGTCCAGTTCTCTTGGACAAAAGTTGCAACTTCCTCTTTTTTTGGCCTTCTGGGGAAGTGACCCCAAGGGTCTTATGTGCAAAAAATGCAATTCGGGAAAGATAAAACACAATAATAGCATTATTTTGAATAGAAAACTAGAAGAATAAAAGCCACAAAATGCCATTAAAAACAAATGGTTGATTAACAAAATATATTAAACAGAAATTGCATTGGGGTCACATATGACCCCAAGGAACCCACGAAGGTTAAAGTAGTGGGATGCAGAGAAGAAAATTTCAAGATTTAAAGTTTTAAACTAATAGTGCTAACAGTATCACAAGAAGAATAAATTAAATTATGAAAACTAATTGTACAAAATAAACTATTGTAGATAGTCTGGCGTAGTACTAATCTGAAATTTAAGCAAAGATATTTACTTCATGCTTACTTTGGCCATCATATTCCTCACAAGTTCTGTTCGTTTTAATAACTTTAAAGCGAAAAAATGTTTGGCAAAGAATTAAACCAAAAAAAAAAAGTATGTTGCACATAGAACTTAAAAAATACTTTAACAAGTTTGAAACTTCAACACTGTAAGCTTTTTATAACTTTATAGATAAATCTATGATCACTCTGGCTGATTATAAAGAGATAATTGAGTTATTATTAGTCAGTTAGGAAGCCTATGAGAAAATCCAGTCTCTTACATGCTTCAAAATATGTATGTTCCTATATACACTGGCGGAAAAAAAAATCCCAACACCAAGAAAAAATTACTGTAGAGTAATGAAATTTAGGTAATGCAATTTTCTAGTTAACATGATTAATTGATTAAGTGTACAAGATCACTGGCTAATTTTAGCTCAAGAAAATGCTGTGCAAATGTGAAATTATGTTAATTTAATAGAGGGCGTAACCTCCAGAATTTTGAAGGCAAGCCTGCAAGCGTGCATGCATTATGTCATACAGGTGCCGAATGTCACTTTGTAGTATGGAGTACCATGCTTGTTGCACTTGATGTGTCAATACTAGGACCGTCATTGTTGACTGTGGATGATGCTCGAGGTGCCGTCCAATGATATCCCATACGTTATCAATTGGAGACAGACCTGGTGATTTTGCAGGTCATGGTAACATGTCAGCACTCTGTAGAGCACATTGCGTTACAGCAGCGATGTGAGAGCGAGCGTTATCCTGTTGGAAAACTCCCCTTTGAATGCTACTCATGAAGGGCTGTACTACTGGTTAAATTACCAGACTGACGACAAATTTTCAGTCAGTGAGTTTGGGATAACCACAAGAGTGCCCCTGCTGTCCAAAGAAATTGCTCCCGAGACCATGACTCCAGGTGTGGGTCCCGTGTGTCTAGGCCGTAGCCCGCTTGGATGCAGGCGGTCCCCTGGCCTCCTTCTGACCAATATACCGCCCCCACTGGCACTAAGGCAGAATCTGTTTTCATCAAAAATTACAACAGATCTCCACTCCGACCTCCAGTGAGCTCTGTCTTGGCACCACTGCCGTCGGAAACGGCAATGGTTTGCAGTCAATGGAATACCGGCTAGAGGCTGCCTGGCTTGGAGCTGCCCTTGAAGTAAACAGTTTCTTATCGTTCCTTGAGTCACGACGGTACCAACTGCAGCTCGAATGTCAGCCGCAGATGCAGTACGATGCGCCGCAGCCGTACGCAAATTTCAGCGATCTTCCTTCTCAGTCGTGCCACGTGGCAGCTCTGAACTCGATCTTCTTGAGGTAGTACCATCCCTTGACCATAGCTTCCAATAATCATGCATGGTGGAAACATTCCCGCCCAAATTTTTTTGCAGTATCGCGAAATGAAAATCCACCTTCTCGTAGCCAATTTGTACGACCTCGTTTAAACTCGGTGAGCTGTTGATAATGGCTTCTTCGTCTTCTTAAAGGCAATCCAGGCTAACTTGAACGCAATTCATCAAATTTCACTGAAAAATAATACTCACGAGCTTCACAACACGCTTTTAAAACAAGCCTTTTTTGCATGTTCTGAGTGACGCCAGCTGCGCCACACTTATGCGCGGAGCGCGAAATTTCAATCGATGTCATCTTTCAGTTGTATAAACACGCCTACCAAATTTCGTTTATCTAACACAAGTCTTTCTTGGTGTTGGGATTTTTTTTTCCGCCAGTGTAAGAAAGATATTTTTCTTATAATCTAATCATGAGAGAAAAACCTAGGTACAACACTTCCTACAATTTTAGCACCTTTTTGTACAGCAAAACAAATAGATTGAACTTTAATAGATGCTCGATTTGCTATTAAAACTTCTGATAATATCTAAACTTGGAAAAAATCTTATAAGATATGAACGACCTGAAAATTGAAATAACAACTAGGACAGTTTTATTAAAGTACTTGTGACACCTTTTTGGTGAATTAATTAGTTTGACGTAGTTTTTTGTATCAAATTCTAGTTGAAAGAAAAGCAAGTTATTATAAAAATAAAGATGTGAAATATAGCAAGTGTAGTACAGAACAATTGGATTTTTTTCAAACATGAATATTAGGAATTATTTTTTAACATTCTTCGTCCTACGCCCCAACGAATGCAAATATAATATCAATCACAGAATTAAAAGAAAAAATTCAAATAAATAAATAATGGTGAATAACGTTGCTGAGGAAAATGTTCAAATAATTCAAGAATTTAACAGAATTTTTTTCAATAACGAGGACAATAAGCAGTTTTTTTACCTGCTGTTGAAGCAAATTGAGTACTTATCCTTGCTGAGACAATACTAAAAGTCTCTCTCTCTCTCTCTCTTTCAAAAAAAAAAAAAAAAAATCTATGTATGGGCGATTCTCTGTAAACTGGTAATTGACTGTCCGGACTGACTATTTTAAAAATAATAAAGTTTAATAAAGTAATTATCGCTCTTAATACAAGTAAAGAATTAATACTTTGCGACCCAATTGTATTGGGAGTGATAACAATTTAATTTTTTTTTTCTAGAAATTCTCTAAGCGCAAAAACACAGTCCCCTGGCTGTCCCAATCCCATAGTCTAACTGTTAAAGATAGTATTTCAAAAAACCTATTAACACTACATAAATTTGGCAATTAATATTTAAAAATAGAATAATGAAGTTATATTTTTCTTATGAAATAAGGTATAATTACGCATTTCTAAAACTTAAAATTGTCATGTAAATTCTGTCCGGAGATTTTTCGAACAGTCCCCTGCAACAAATTCAAAGCTGTAATATGAAAAATCTATAACTTTTGCAAATTCTTTTTGCCATGAAGTTTAAAGTAAATCAGTGTGAATTTGCCGAAATCGCCCAGAACGGTGTTGAAACGCTACTTTGCTTAGTTTGAGAGCCACATTTGTGATGAAAGTATGCATCAGGGTCGTTGCGAAAACAGTCCTCTGGGAAGTGATTTTATTAATGTCAATTAATTTAATTATAAAACATATTAGTTTATGTCCACGATTTGTGCCTAAATTTATAGGAAGTCTCGTAACTAATTATGTTCCACTAACTTTGCAGATATTACGCAACAAAGAGCGAAAACAGTCACCTGGCACAGTCCCCTGCCTATAGTTATACTAGGCGGGGGACTTACCTCCTATCATGATTTATCAGAAAAACACAAACTTCAATTGACCCTCTTTCAAACCAAAGTAATAGATTCATTTTCTGAGCAATAGTATTATAATTATACGAACATTTCAAAAAACCGTGCCCGGACAGATTTCGTGTGTAAAATGACGAGTTTACAGAGAATCGCCCATATAAATATACATAGAAAGTTGAACTGCAGTCAGAGGCGTAGGAACGATTTTGGTGCCCTTGGCAAGGAAACATTTTGGCGCCCCTTATACATTTTCTATTTATATATATATACCGTAAAGTATCGAAAGTAACTCCCTACGGATTATACCCCCCCCCCTTCTTTTTTTCCAAAGTGAAATTACTCTTTTATCCTGAATATACTAAATAAAAAATCTTGATTGTACCCCCACCCCCTACTGAAATTTATCAGTTTAGTACACACACACAGCTAGCACGTATGATGACGTACGGAAAGATAATTTGTTTCTCTTCTCCCCCACCCTTTTTTTTTCTCAAATGTAAACAAGTCAAATGCAATTTTTAGAAACAACTCATTTTTAATTTTGTATTACTGTACTTTTTTTTACACTTATTAATTTATTTGCCAAAAACTTTTCATGAATGAACCAATCAGGATTTTTTTTAAATTCATTGTGGATGGCCCAAAATAATTTCTATGTTTTATTTCTGTATTATTTAGTAGTACAGTACTTTTTTTTTACTTATTAATTTATTTGCCAAAAACTTTCCATGAATGAACCAATAAGGATTTTTTTTTAATTCATCGTGGATGGCACAAAATAATTTCTATGTTTTATTTCTGTCATATAAAGTCCGTTGCAAAACGTTGCGGGTAAAAATAAAATAACTCCTCAAATTTTTATCATGAAAATATCAAGTTTCAGGAAAAAATGGAATTTAATAACAGCAAATAAAAATTAACAAATGAGAAAAACAATTGGTAAAACTAATGAAATGCTGGATTCTAAAACTGGACTAATTACAATAATTTAATTTTTCGGGCTTTTTCATTCGCGAAATCGTTAATTACGTCATTATAATTAATATTTTGCACTAGTTTCTTCTCAATTGATAGCAAGCAAAGGGAAGATGTTCGCTCCTGACCTGATGTTGCTCTTAAGTAGTTCTTGATTATTTTTAATTTGCTAAAACTTCTCTCTGCTGTAGCAACTGTTGCTGGCCAAGTTAAAAATATTTTGATGGCCATTATTATGTTTGGGTAGATTTCTTGCAGTTCCCATTTAGCAATGATGTTTAAGATGTCTAAATGGTAGCATTTCGTATTGTTTTCTTCATTTAATAAGGTGCTTAGCTGAGATTTTAAACACTCCACTTCTGTGATAAGTTGTTCGGCATTTAATTCCTAGTACTTTTGTGATTTTTGTACTTACTTATGAATATAAATCAGAATTACAAATATGTTTGGTGCTCATGTTTGATTTGAAGGAGGAAAAACAATCGATGGAACTGCGGCCTCTGAAGACAAGGATGAACAGACATTTTAATCGATATCGGGAGCGCAAATTTTCAATTTGAAGCAGACTGATAATAAAGTTTATGCTTACTTAGTTATGTCCTCTTAGAAATGAAATTAGCATCTCAGTACTTAGGTGTGGAATAAAGATGATCTCGATGCAGCTGATACATACACACACGCATACACACTAGAGATGCAAAGCGTGGAAAAAACCCAGTTTATTCCCGGGAAAAAAACGAGCTTTTTGGGAAGGGAATTTTGAAAATTCCCAAGAGTTTTGGGAACCTTCGGGAATTTTCAAAGTTTTTAGAAATTCTGTTTTAAAATTTTTTAAATTAATTAAATTTTGTTAATTAACTACTGGAAGCTTGGATTTTTGTACAGTAGACTGAACTGTCTGAGTAGTTTTATCAAAATAAAAACTTATTAATCAATCATGACTACAACACTTTACTGAAAGCAATATCTAAATATGAACATTTGAGTTTCGGAGGTTGAACCTTTGTAGAAAATTTGTAAAATAAGAATTAATGTGTTTTAAAGCTTGTCTCTTGACTGATTTTTGAAATAAACTGTTCAATTAACAATTCAGTTTTATTTCTTACTCATATAGTAGGCATAACAACTATGAAAGATCGCAATGTCTGTTTGCATTCAAAATTCCCAATGTTCCCCAAAATTCCGGGTTTATTCCCCAAAATTCCCGGGTTTTTCCCCCACCCTCGAGAATGGTGGGTTTTTTGCATCTCTAATACACACACAAAAAATGTCTAAATTATTTTAGAAAGTAAATTTTTTTTTCTTTTTCAATCTTGAAACTACGTCAACAGCTTCCGCACAGAATAGAATGAGTATATCTTCATATATTGAAAAGAGTCGTTAAAAACATGAACAAGACATCCTGGACCCACACAATTGTTGACGAGGGCGGATCAACTTCTCGTTTTGGAGGGGATCTTTTCCGGAAGGGTGGGGTGGGGTTCCAAGTTTGTTTTTTTTAACACAAATAGGTAGATAGGAGCAAATTTTTTGAAAATAAATTTTCTATAACGCAGCTTCAGGCTGTCTTGGTTACTTAAAGGGCGGATCATGACTGACATAATCTCCCCTTTGGATTTGACCCAGGCTCGTGATTGGATCAGGCAGCTTACTCTTTACCGAATAGGAGTCGGATAACCCGTTACAAACATTCTAATTTGTTCAAGAAATGGCGCCTGTGTAGTTAATTCACCATCTCTTTCATCTGTACGCTATTCTATTGTGCGCGGGGCATCAGAGAGCGGCCTAAGTGCCACAACTATACAGCCCATTCGTCCCATGTCACCACCATCCCAAACACTCAGTCTAGTTTAAGCACGTGCGTGTGCAACTTCAAAGACTGCGAGGTCTGCTATCACAGCGTCGAAATTTGTAAGAATAGCCCCCAATAAAAGTACCCTTTGGGTATCCCAACGGAGACCACCTCAGGGACAAGCTGAACAAGAAGTTCTGTCAAGAACTAAACGAGCCTATTTTCCCGTACATCGACAACGGCATTCTAGCATCTGATCAATATTCTATTGATTATCTGAGACTGAAAATTATGCCAAACATACCTTTATAGCACTTAGAGCTGATTTCTGAAAGCAAAATATACCCCTCTCATCAGATAAAATCGACACGTAAAAAGTAAATAAACGAGTCAATAAAGTTTTGTCGCACCTTTTAAAGAATGTAACTGTTATTGTTCTTCCGTAGAAAAATTCCACAAAGAAAGAAAAAAAACTCGTTCGTTAATAAAATGTCTTGAATTTCATTTTTAATCCGTTGCCAGTTGTTAAATATAAATAAGGAATAAAATGCTCTCGTGAATGAAAAATTTTTGTTAACAAAAAAAAATCGTCTGATAAAAAAAAAATAATAATAATAAATTAAACAAAACAAATAAGTAAATAAACAAAAAATCGTCTGCCCAGTCAGTCATTTTTTCTGAGCCTGCATTTCTGCCATGTTTGCGGAGTCGGAATCAGAATCCTCACAGAAGATTATTCAGAAAAGTACTTTACAATACATTATTTATCAAAACCATTTTCTTACAAAGTTAGTTTGAAGGAAATCCGCCTTGAAGTTCAGAATCAACATTCAATTTAAATTTCTCCGTAGGCGCTCATGTTAAAATTTTTTCTGAACGGTTCATCATTGAACGAAAAATGGTTCAAATTGAAAAGTGAAATATAGGAATGAGCCTCTCCGAGATCTTTCGAACAAAAAAAAGTTTATTCAATTCGGACGGTTCACTTAAAAGTTATTAGGTGTGGAAAGGTTGTTTGAACGGTTCAATGTTGAAAGAAAAAAATGTTCAAATTGAAAATTTAAATACGGTAATGAAGCATCCTTGCCGAGATCTTTTGAACAAAAAAAAGTTTGTTTAAATCGGACTGTTCATTCAAAAGTTATTAGGTGTGAGAGCTTGTTTGAACGGTTCAATGTTGAACGAAAAATTGTTCAAATCGGAAATTTAACAAGAAGTTCTGTCAAGAACTAAACGAGCCTACTTTCCCGTACATTGACATTGGCATTCTAGCATCTGATCATTATTCTCTTGATTATCTAAGACTAAAAATTATGTCAAATATACCTTTTTAGCACTTAAAGCGATTTCTAAAAGCAAAATATACCCCTCTCATCAGATGAAATAGACACATAAAAAGTAAATAAATGAATAAATAAAGTTTTGTCGCACTTTTTAAAGAATGTAACTGTTACAGTTCTTCCGTAGAAAAATTCCTCAATTGTTCTTTAAAAAAAAATTAAAAGTACAAAGTACATCAAAACACATTTTATCAAAGAAAAAAAGAAAAAAAAAAAATCCGCTGCCAGTTGTTAAATATTAATAAAGAATAAAATACCCTCGTGAATGAAACATTTTTGTTACAAAAAAATCGTCTGCCAATAATAATAATAATAATAAATAAATAAAATTCAACATATTAATAAATAAACAAAAAACCGTCTGCACAGTCAGTCATTTTTTTTCTGAGCCTGCATTTCCGCCATGTTTGCGGAGTCGGAGTCGGAATCAGAGTCCTCACAGAAGATTATTCAGAAAAGTACTTTACAAACATTATTTATCAAACCAATTTCTTACAAAGTTAGTTTGAAGGAAATCCGACTTTTAGTTCAGGATCAACATTTAACTTAAATTCCCCGTAGGCGCTAATGTTAAATTTTTTTCTGAACGGTTCAATATTGAACGAAAAATGGTTCAAATCAAAAAGCGAAATATGGGAATGAGCCTCTCCGAGATCTTTCAATCAAAAAAAAGTTTATTTCATTCGGATGGTTCACTCAGAAGTTATTAGGTAGGGAAAGGTTGCTTGAACGGTTCAATGTTGAACGAAAAAATATTCAAATTGAAATTTTAAATACGGTAATGAAGTATCCTTGCTGAGATCCTTCGAACAAAGAAAAAAAAATATTTAAATCGAACTGTTCACTCAAAAGTTATTAGGGGTGACAGCTTGTTTGAACGGTTCAATGTTGAACGAAAAATTGTTCAAATCGGAAATGTAAATACGGGAATGAAGTATCCTTGATAAGATCTTTCGAACAAAAAAAAGTTTGTTCAAATCAGACTGTTCACTCAAAAGTTAGCATCGAGGGACAGGTTGTTTGAACGGCTCAAAGTTGAACCAAAAATTGTTCAAATCAAAAAATCAAATATGGGAATGAGCTGTACTCGCCGAGATCTTTCCAACAAAAAAAAGTTTGTCCAAATCGGAATGTTCATTCAAAAGTTATTAGGGGGGGACAGACAGTCCGACCGACCGACCGACACATTAATTCCCCATCTCAATACCCTACTTTCAAATTTTTAATTTTTCGATATTCATTTTACCTTTTTATTTTTTTAAATTGGCGATATTTTTTGGACTTGGCGATGTTTTTTTAACTTAGCGATATTTTTTAGACTTGGCGATATTTTTCAGATGCATTTCGCTACTTCGAATACTTTTTTCGTCTTTCTTTTATTTTTATCGGGAAAGTAGGCTAAAAACGGGGATGAAGTATCCTTGCCGAGATCTTTCGAACAAAAAAAAGTTTGTTTAAATTGGACGGTTCACTCAAAAGTTATTAGGGGTGAGAGCTTGTTTGAACGGTTCAATGTTGAACGAAAAATTGTACAAATCGGAAATGTAAATACGGGAATGAAGTATCCTTGATAAGATCTTTCGAACAAAAAAAAGTTTGTTCAAATCGGTCTGTTCATTAAAAAGTTAGCATCGCGAGGCAGGTTACTTGAACGGTTCAAAGTTGAACCAAAAATTGTTCAAATCGAAAAATTAAATATGGGAATGAGCTGTACTCGCCGAGATCTTTCCAACAAAAAAAATTTTGTTCAAATCGGAATGTTAATTCAAAAGTTATTAGGGGGGGGGGGGGAGACAGACCGACCGACCGACACACAAATTCCCCATCTCAATACCCTACTTTCAAATTTTTAATTTTTCGATATTTATTTCATTTTTTTTGCTTCTTTTTGACTGTTTTTTACTTGGCGATATTTTTTGAACTTGGCGATATTTTTTTGGACTTGGCAATATTTTTTGGACTTGGCGACATTTTTTAGATGCATTAAGCCAATTTTAATGCTTTTTTCGTCTCTTTTACTTTTAACGGGAAAGTAGGCTAAAAAGGACCACCTGTTCCCTTTCCGTGCACATCAGAAAGAGCGCTCATCGTCTCTGTGGATTTCCCATCCCCATTGGAGATAAGTCACCAAGCTAAATGAACCCCATCCAGGACAGATGTGACAAGTGTATCCATTTGAAAAAAAAAAAAAAAAAAAGTTAATATTTGTTTTTCAACAGTATCTTTGTTTATGTTATGCTGTAACCTGTAACTAACTTGCGAATGCTAAAGCGTCCGATATTTGCTAAGATACAATAATAACACTCAAGAATATGAAACAATAGCGCAATTTTTTGTCAAAAGTGGTTTACTTTCAAAGATAAAAAAAAAAAAGAATAGTAGCAGGTTCTCTTAAGTTATTTTTTGTAGAAGTAGTCACTCGATTTTGATTTTTGTGGTAAAATAAGTCACATTTTAATTCTCTAATGGAGCCTGGCAAACGTCAAATAGAAAACATAAAAGTTCGAAATTGCAGCATTAATCTTTTGAAATTTTATTTGTTATTTTTTATTAATTTTTCATTTATTTGAATGATGGTCATTTTAAATACCATAAGTAAGTTCAATCACAGTAGTCTCTTTATCTTTGGTTTTTCGCATGCATTTTCAAGTTGTATTGTAAATTTTAACTCATTTTGGTTTTTCTGTTAGTCATCAGTGCATTCCAGGCATCCCTTAATTCATATAAGGTAACAAAATACTAAATACATCATGTTTTTTTACCATTTTTGTTTTATATTGACTATTTATTCCTTCCCAATTTTGGCGCCCTTGGCATCTGCCCCGATGCCACCCCGTTCCTACGCCTCTGACTGCAGTAGTTTAAATATTTTGGCTTTAATTAAAAACTTCTAGCAAATTTCAGTATAACACTACTCGACACAAAATGAACAAATATATCTGACACTTTTCTTGCTGTTTCTTATATCAAATGCTCCACTGAATTCAAATATGAACTGCATTTCCTCCTTCATGGTAATCGCTCGACACAACTGGAATGAATATAAATAATACTGATGGATACAAGGGAGGGGCGATCACCCCTCCCTTGGGGGACTCTTCCCTGATAATTGTTCGATATTGAAGTTCTAAAAATGCAGTTTTCCAACTTTTAATGAAGTTAGGGGACGGGAAGAAGGTTTGGGACTCTCCACAGAAAATGTTTTGGAATTGAAGTCCAAAACCTTTGTTATCAATATTTGTAAACCAGTATGCATGCTAAATAGAAAGTAAGAAATATCAATCGCCCCTCCCTTGAAAAACTTCTGAATCCGCCCTTGGAAACAAGTAACATCAAACATTCTATTCTAAATATTAAACAGTCTGTACTTAATGTGGTTTATGAGTCTGTATCTTTTTTACCAACTCTTTAATTTTAGGATTAGTTCTTGAGAATCCAAAGAAGTTTAAGTGTTTTAAGTGCTATCAATTAATATTCAACTGTATTTAGGTTTTTCTGCATTCATGACAAAAAAATTTGTTTAGAAGCATATTTTGAACCAAATCTACAACAGCATCAGATGGCTAAAGTGTGTAAATGTGAAAACATTTTTGTTGGTAGAAATTTGCTAATTTTTATATAACCTGAATGACTTTCAGTTGAAGTAAGTTCTTATATTTGATGACAAATGCAAAAGGTCAGTAATTCCTATTTGGATTTCAGAAGGGTAACAAGTAGTGTCTTACAGATAAATAGACAAAGAATTTGAAAAGATCAGAATTTTTTTTTATCATCCTGAAAATCAAACTTAACATTGAATGAATACTTAAAAAAAATGTAAAATTTTCTCCATATATCATTGGAAAATTATTAAATTTGGGTTATTACTTTCAGTAGTACTTATTTTTAATGTTTTATTCTTTTTTCTCGAAAGTAGAGAAAGAAACTGAAGTTTCATCATAAAAGAATGTAGATGGCCTATACTGGTTTATGAAACTTTTTCTTAGTACAATCTTAAATTTAAATTACTTAAACGCCGGATAACAAGAGATGACATAGCTAAATTCAATCGCTATTCTTTATTCCGAAGTAGCAAGTCCTCCTTGCTTTCCTTCCAGATATTTTAAAAATCACTCTCCCTAAAATTATAAAAGCTTATGACTATTTTTCCTTTGATTAGCTATCGCACGTTTCAATGAAGGAGTAACTTGCCATACTCTCCTGTATCTCGTGGGAAAATTTCACAAAGCATTCAGAGCTCTAATTCGTAGTTTGTCAATACAGTGAACTCTATAGGGTCACCAACAGAGAAAAAGTTTCATTCCTTGGTAAGGAGTTTGTGATAGATCATTCGATGAAACTTTTGAAGTTTTTTTTTCCTAAATTAATTTCGAGTAATGTAACAAAAACAATTTAAAAGTCTTCATTTGTGCAACCATACCGAATTTTGTCCAATATGGTTTTTTAATTTTAGTTGCAGATTTAACCTTTTTTTTTAATAATATAATTTCATCACCCGTAGCTGAAACTATTGCAGATCAAAAATCCATTCTGCATCATCGAAAGTTTCATTCTTGTCAAGCAGAAATATGCTTTACAAAGCATTGTCTGTAATGTCACAGCTTTCGTTGGATGTCCGAATCTACGCTAAGTACTTTGCAGTTCAAACAACTTGTAAGCCAGCCTCCTGACACTAAATCGTCATGATGTCATATTATCAGTTTAAGGATTTTAGTTTTTGTCAATACTTTTGGGATTGACATTTTTTCCTCAATTTTGGAATTTTTTCAAAAAGTCTTCGCGTGCCATTCTTACTGTTCTGGCGTAAACATTGTGGCACGCGTGCCGCGGGTTGGCCACCACTGTTATATAGGAACACAAATATTTTGAGGCATATAAGAGACTGAATTTTCTCAGAAAGGCTCCTAAATTGACTAATAATACCTCAAGTATCTCTTTATAATCAGCAAGAGTGATCATAGATTTATAAAAAGCTTACAGTTGAAGTTTCAAACTTGTTAAATTATTTTTTAAGTTCTATGTGCAACATTCTTTTTTTTTTTTGTTCGTTTAATTCTTTGCCAAACATTTTTTCACTTTAAAGTTATTAAAAAGAATAGAACTTGTGGGAAATATGATGACCAAAGTAAGCATGAAGTAAATATCTTTGCCTAAATTACAGATTAGTTCTATGCCAGACTAGCTGCAATAGTTTATTTTTTGCAATTAGTTTTTATAATTTAATTCATTCTTCTTGTGATACTCTTAGCACTATTAGTTTAAAACTTTACATCTTGAAAATTTGTTTCTCTGCATCCCACTACTTTAAAAACATAAACATTTTGACAGCTCTTTCACAACTCTATTTTAGTAAGTGTAAGTTTTGAAAATCATAGCACAACATGTAGACAAGTAGTACTGCAATCTACATTGTATGCTGCGATCTACTGAATAATCGATTGTATCAAAGGTGTTGCTATATTGATTCCAACGATTAAGAAAGTTTCCCATTGTTTGAACTAATATTTATGCGTTAGAAAATGAGAATAATTAAAAAAAAAAATCTCTTCCAGGAAAATGGTCTCTTTAGTCTGAAAAACTCTAAAATTGTGAAAATTACGAAAAAGCGTAAAAATGAAGGGTGTTTGAGCACCATCTTCCATTAAGAGTAGGGAGCTAAAATTTTAGGAGGGTGATCTTATACATAAATGTAAAAAAAGTAGGGTGCGCCTTGGTAAGTAGCAAAAAAAAAAAAATTTTAAACCACTCTACCCCAGAAGGTACATACTTTTTTTACTAAAATTTTTTTCTGCCTACGATATAATATTTAAAAAGACATTTTATAAAAAGAAATAAAATCAGCAATTAACATAAACTGGGAAGCTGGGAATAACTTTGAAAACTTAGCTTTTTTCTTGAGATTGTGAACGATGTAATTTTTGATAAAGATCATATTAAAACTGCTACAAAACACACTTTACAATGGTTATGTGCTGCAATCTGTTAATAACGAATTGAAACAATACCAAGGTTCTAATTGAACACTATTATTTGGTAGAAATGTTCATTTTGGGGAAATTCAGACCCTTTTTTGGACCGTCCCTAAAAAGGGACGCTAGGCATTAATGGGTTAAACAAGGTACTACTGTGTTAACTATTATATTCAGAAAAAACTATGAAAATATTCCTTTAAAAAAAAATTATCCATATGGAAAATGTTATTTTTGGTTGCAAGCTTTGGACTTCGTACATATTTTGTCGCAAAAAAAAAAAAAAAAAAAAATAGTGGATACAATAGATTTGGAAAAGAGAAAACTACTTGCAGATCAAGAATTGGCTTTCTGGATTTTGGAATACATTTAACTTTTTTTGCTTGTCTGTGTTAATCATAGTAACACAGTTTTATAAACTATTAAAGTAAATAGCAGAGAAATAATGATTAACGATGTCTTTTGACCAGAAACAGCATAAAATCAGCACTCTAGAAGCTGAAAAGGGAGCCCTTTTTGGGGACGGAGCTGCTTCATTAAATTGGAGCAATAAATGAGGAATGGTTTGGACTAGGCTAGGGTAAATGATAAAAAAGGGTTAGATTACAGAATAATTGGAATTCCACTGAAGCAGTACTATAAAATTTTAGAAATAATTTGATTGCCCTAACCCAGCATTTCCCAACCTTTTTTAGCACACATCACTACTGTACCACTTTAGAAACATGATTGTATTTCATGTTTTTAAAATTTTTTAACTTATTTCTATTTTTATGAGTGTGTTTAATTATTTGCATTGAACATTTTATAGTTTTATAGGGTGACCATGTTTGTACATCACATAATGAGAGAAATTCCAGAGAAACAAAGCCTAAACTTTATACCAGATTTAAAGTCAGTAAAATAATAAATTTACTGTAATATATCTAAGTGTTTGTTCGAAGTTTTACATTTATCTACCATGTTTTCCCATATCGTTTCATATTTTGTGACTAATAAATGGTTTTAATAAAACCATAAAATAAAAAAAAAACTATTCTATTATTCAGATAAAAATCAAATATGTTTATAAAATATATTTAATGCGGTCTTGTGTTTGTTTAGAAGAGCATAATATTTGGAAATTTACTGTTGGCTAATAGCTGAATTTAAAAGTTCGCTAGATAAGATAAATTTCCCAATTGTTGGTCATCAACTGCACATATTAACACCTTAACTGTATAATAGTATTGATTAAATTAGTTATGAATTAAAATATTTATGTGTGTGATAATAAAAAACTTTCTGTGACATGTATAAATTTATTTTTTATGTTCACCATCACTGATTTTTTTTTGGGTACCACCAACAAGCAACTCACATACCATCAATGGTACAAGGTTGGGAAACGCTGCCCTAACCACTTCTAGTGTTTTGCAGGGTTGAGTTTTTGACGCCAAAAACTAGTCTAACATACAAAAACCTGTCGAAAATGCGAAAAACCAAGATTAATGACATGATTTATAAACACATTTATATAACTTCCTGAAACTGAAGAATTATTTTAAATTTTGTATAGTATTAATCATATTAAAGATTAAATTAATAAGTAAATATGAGCTGATAAATTTTATTTCAAATTTGTTACACTGTAAAAAAAGTTATTGATATTAAAACTTAGGCCCAGTTCAAAGCACTTCTGTTAAAATTGTTCACTAACTAAAACAATTAGTTTCAGACAATTCAATCAGGGTTGCCATGATTTTGGACACTACGGTAAAAATCGTGGTTTTTACTGTCCTGTCCAAAAGCCTCGTAATTTATTTATTTCCTCTGCCTCTATAGCCTTTTCTTCTATCTAATACTGTAGAAAAAAATTTTTTTATAGACGCATTTTGAGCCAATAGAATTATTCTTGCGGAAAGAAGTGTTTAAACCATATTTATATGCCCAATTAAGCTTGCTAATATACCAGCTTTTTAAATTCAGTCTCTTTCTTAGACTACACTCTATGTCCATGATAAAGATCTTAATATTTTCAAAATTGTAACTATTTAATATATAAAAAAATCTTATAGTTATTCTTTATATTCCTAATTTGAGTCAAAATGAATCTAGAATTAATATGTATAACTATAAACAAAGCCAAAAATGTATGGCAACTACTTGAATTTTTAATCATTAAGGGGAAAAAACCACAAAATGTTTGTGCATATGCATTTAATATAAATGTTTGATATTTGAATCCTATCATTATATCTTAATTTATGTTAATTAAGAGGCTTGTCCTGCAACGAAAAGATACTGGGCTCTATGGAAATCTCTCCAGTTGCGAAATGGTGTCCTGTATCGGAAATGGGAATCTGACGATGGCAAAGCATTTAAATGGCAGTTACTCCTTCCCAGATCAAGAATTCCAGACGTTCTAAAGGAGTTGCACAGTAGTCTGACTGGAGGACATTTTGGTGTGTTGAAAACCCTCTGCAAGGTTCGAGAGCGCTTCTTCTGGAGCAAGGCGAAGGATGACATAGAGAAGTGGTGCCATTCTTGTGATGCCTGTGCTGCCCGTAAAGGACCGAAGAGAAGAAGCCGCGGGAAGCTACATCTTTACAACGTAGGAGCTCCTTTCGAACAAATTGGGATCGACATTCTTGGTCCTCTACCGAAAACTACTGATGGGAACAAATACATCCTCGTTTCCATTGACTATTTCACCAAGTAGCCCGAAGCATATTCCATTCCGGATCAAGAAGCTGCCACTGTAGCATAGACTCTAGTCCAGAATTGGATCTCGAGATATGGGACACCCTTGCAGATCCATTCCGATCAGGGGAGAAACTTCATCTCTGCTGTATTTAAGTATGTATCTATGTATGCTATTATGCTATGTATTATGCTATGTAATATCCTCAAAATTGAGAAAACTCGCACGACACCACTACACCCACAATCGGACGGCATGGTGGAGAGATTCAACAGGACAATCCTTAATAATCTCTCGCTTATGGTCTCCAAAAATCAACAGGATTGGGACAAGAAACTTCCTCTGTTCCTGCTGGCCTACCGCAGTGCTGTCCACGAGACCACCGGATATTCCCCATCACAGATGCTCTTCGGCCGAGAGCTTCGACTGCCTTGTGATCTCGTCTTCGGTCTCCCTCCAGATGCGCCTTCATCGCCTGAGGAGTACGTTCAGGATCTCCAGGCCCGGTTGGAGGACGTTCATCACTTCGCACGGGAGCGAATCAACATCGCGACGGAGAAAATGAAGACCCGATACGACACAAGGTCCACTGGCCATGACTTTCAAGAAGGTGACAAGGTGTGGCTATGGAATCCCATCCGACGTAAAGGTCTGTCACCCAAATTGCAGTCGCATTGGGATGGACCATGATAAATTTAGCAAGTTCTAATCAAAGTCAAAATCTGAATAAAAAATATTCATTTTATTCGTCCATCAGGTTACAATCTTAATCAAAATCTATATCTAAATCTACCTCTACCTGCCGTGGAGGCTTCTTTTATAGTTAACACGGGGGTTACCAAAATGCTTGGCGACAAGTTTCGTCGCCAAGCTGGCCAAAAAAGCGAGATTTAACACGCTCCCCTGGGATGAACAATTCAAAATGTTCATCAAAAATTAAATTTTAAACATATTATAATCATACTTACACACTTGGTAATCATAAAATCACTGGGAACTAAAATATACAATAATCTGAATTAAACATTGCATAACAGAAAAAGCAATTTTAAGTCAACTAAAAAACAAATTTTAAACGAGGATCTTCCCCGTTTTTTTTTTTTTTTTTTTAAAGTCATTCAGTCTGAGTCAATGTCCAGTTCTAAGTTGTAGAGTAACTGGATAGGTCTCCTAATGACTCCAGATGATGTCTGAACGGAACAGGCTCTTGCCTTCGAATCTCTGCCGTAAAAAAGTTCTTTAATGACACCAATTTTCCACATATGCTTCGGAATCTTATCTTCATGGATTATGACCACGTCTCCAATTTTAAACTTGGTAGGAGTATTTAGGGGAACAATGCGATTAGCAGATCGAAGCTCGAGTAAGTATTCCGTTCGCCAACGTTTCCAAAAGTGGTTTACAATTTGTTCCCTGTATCTGAACATTTTAGTGAGAGTTTTCTTGTCGTATTTCTGCTCTACAACAGTAAGAAAATCAGGTAAGGAATTCAGGCGCTTGCCTATCAAAAAATGAGAAGGGGTTAGCGGAAACGGCTCGTTCATTTCATCATACACATACGTTAAAGGTCTTCCATTTATAACAGCTTCTATTTCGATGAGAGTGGTTTGAATCTCTTCATAAGTCAGACAAGATCGTCCTAGAACTTTCTTCAAAGGAGTCTTTACGGAACGCACCATGCGTTCCCAAAATCCACCCCACCAGCTTGCTCTAGGTACTGTGAATTTCCACACAATACGGCTTTTAGTGAAATACCGTTGAACTTCAGCTTTTGAAATTCGACTCCAAATTTCCTTTAGTAAACTATCAGTCTTGATGAATGTTTTTGCGTTGTCACTATATACAACTTTACACAGTCCTCTTCTTGAAACAAATCTTTTAAATGCTAAAATAAAGGTTTCAGTGCTGAGATCAGACGCTACTTCTAAGTGAACAGCTCTGGTAACTGCACAAGTGAAAAGCACAATGTATGCCTTCTCAGGAACTTTTTTAGTTTTGACAAATATTGGGCCAGCGAAGTCTATACCACAGATCTCAAAGGCGGGAGATTCAATTATTCTATCCTTTGGTAAAGGAGCAATTTCTTGCTTGCCAGGTCTAACATTAAATCTTCTGCAAATAATGCACGATTTCAGTACAGATTTAACACATTTTCTTCCTTTAAGTATGTAATATGTTTCTCGCAGGTAAGCCAAGGTTGTGGCTATTCCAAAATGATAAACTTTTTCATGGGCCTGAAGAATTAGCAGTTTAGTGTAATATTCCCCGCTTGGGAGTAGCCAAGGATTTTTTTCCCTTAAAGACAGGTCAGAAAAGTGAAGTCTTCCTGATAAATATAATAGATCATTTTCATCCAATTTAGGATTTAAACTGTATAATGTCGAATCTTTCTTGATGGGTTCTGCACGTTTTAAGGCTTCAATTTCAGGATTGAACGCGGTTTGTTGAGTTTGTTTCAACCAATACATTTCCGCTTTGGAAATTTCTTCAGTAGTAAGTTCACCTGATATTTTAGTCTTTTTCTTATTAACATTATTCAAGAATCTGAAAATCCACGCGGTGATGTTGTATATACGATTAAGGTTACTAAATTTTTTCAATTCCAGCAATGGTTCTGGAAGTAATTTAACATTACAGGAAAACTGAGTAGAACTCAAATTAGACTTTCTTTCTTTCAAATAATCATTATATGGAATGCTATCCTGCTTCGGCCACATGTCTTTCGGCATTGACAGCCAATCGGGACCTTTAAACCATAACGCATTTTCGACAAGTTTGCCTAAATTTTCCCCTCTGGTCAACAAATCTCCAGGATTAATTTTGCCTGGAATAAAGTTCCAAATTCTGGGGTTTGTCACAGATTGTATTTCTTCTACTCTGTTTGCCACAAAAGGCTTCCAGTTCAGCGGTGAACCTTTTATCCAATGTAGCGCAATGGTGGAATCTGACCAAATATGGGCATCTAAGTTATGAGAACTAAATACATTCTTTAAATATTTACACATTCTAGCAGCTATTACCGCACCCATTAGTTCGAGGCGAGGGATTGTCAAACGTTTTATAGGGGAAACCCTACATTTTGCCCAAACAAGACTGGTCTGAATTTCATTATCACCTATGACACATCGAAAATAGGCAACAGCGCCATAAGCCTTAGGACTTGCATCAGAAAAAATATGAAGTTCTATGATGTCAAAATTTTCAAAACCCTGCAGGAAAAACTTACGGGGTATCTCAAAATTAGGTAAATGATCGGTTTCTGAGCACCAACTTTCCCACTCATATTTTAGATCACTAGGCAAGTTATCGTCCCATCCTATACCTCTCTGCCAAGTTTCTTGTAGCAAACCTTTCATCCTAACGACAAACGGCGAAATAAATCCAAGTGGATCAAATATTTTTAAAATAGCTTTCAGAACAACGCGTTTTGTAGGATTAATTTTCCAATCCCCGCGAAAGTCTGGAAGGTCAAAATGTAAACTATCAGAATCGGCATTCCATAGTAAACCTAAGATTTTTAAGGGATCATTCGAAAATTCAGTTGTTTCACACATGCCCCTTTCAACCCACATTTTCTGAAGTTTTACGGAATTAGTACTGAATTTCCGCAAATTCATTCCAGCATCTTTAAAAATATCTGAAGCTGTCGATGATATGTAATATACCTCTTCCTCAGAATCCGCACCAGATATTAAATCGTCTACGTATATGGATGAATCCAATATTTTAACTACGTTTGGATGATTCCTATATTTTTTAATATGGTGCTTAATCGTAGCAGCCAAAATATAGGAAGAGCAGCTTACGCCAAACGCGGCCCTCGAAAATCTCATAAATTTTAAACTATCTCTTTCGTTACTAAACCACAAAAATTTCAGATAATTCCTATCCTCTTCCGTAATTCCAATTTGCAAAAAAGCCTTTTCTAAATCAGCGCAAAACGCAACTTTATGTTTTCTAAAACTAAGTATAACATCAAGAATGTTTGGATTAAGATTAGGTCCCGGGTACAAACAATCATTCAAAGAATTTAAATGCTTTTCCTTTGAAGAAGCATCAAATACCATTCTAACCTTAGTGGTTACCTTATCCTCTCTTAGCACCGGTCTATGAGGCATAAAATAACTATTTTCGATGTTTGAATCAGAACATTCTTCAACGATCCCATTACGTTCCTGCTCCAAAATGATAGTTTTATAATTTTCAAGTAAATCAGTATTTTCTGCTAGTTTTCGACTTAAATCATCGAACCGATTTCTAGCAATTCTAAAATTGTTTCCAACATTCGACTTATCTTCCTTCCATAATAAAGCAGCTTCGTATCTGTTATTTACAAATTTTAAGTTATTTTCAAATTTATTAATGATTTCCTTTTCAACTTCTGAAATATTTTCTTTAGATTGCATAATCCCAAGTGATTCTAATTCCCACAGAAATCTTAAACTTTCAAGCTCATTATCAGGGCTAGGTTTGCTATTTACGACTGAAAAATTACAAACAGATTTTTCCGTTTTCATTAACCCATTCTCAATAAAACCACAAAGTGAGTATCCCAATAAACTATCGCACAAAAAGAGTGATTTTGTTAACTTTTCAACGGGTCCATAACATATTTGGTAAAAATAATCCGCCCCAATTAATAACTCAATTTGTGAACCACCTACCGCATCACAATTCGGCAACTTGAGTGTCATCAGTTTAGTCGCAACTTCTTTGCAAAGTGGGGGAGAATGAATAACAGCACTCGAAATTACGTCTGTTACTAATGCTTCAATATGAATACTCCGCGACTTATCATCTACATGGGACAACTTCAATTCAACGACATCAAATGTTTTAACTTGCGGTTTAAAGGCTCCAAAGGAAAATATCTGAAGTCGTTCTTGGCGTAAAACTGGAGGATTTAATTCTGAAATTAACTTCTTAGTAACATACGATTTTTGACTACCAGTATCATAAAGAATAAAAGACAATTTAGAATTGGAATCGGATTCCACCTTAACGCTAGCAGTTTGTAAAACTACTTCTTTGGATCCCACACTCGTAACACCTTTTCGACAGTGAGAAACTGAAGTAATGATCGATTCTCCCTCAATTTCTGTACTTCCCTCAGCGGGTTTGAAATTCCTATTGTTGTTACAAATTGAGGTGTGATGAAAGTTCCCTTGCATATTTTACAGCTCTCTGTTTTAAATTTGCAATTAGAAGAGATGTGGTATTTGCGAAAACAAACATAACATCTTCCAGTCTGACGCAATTTCTCACGTTTTTCAGAAATGGTTTTCGACTTGCATGATTTAGAATCATGCTCAGTTGAATCACAAAACATGCAAACGATTTTAGAATTTGTCGTTAATGTGGAAGTCGTGGGAATATCCCGTTTGTAATTACTAGTATTTTGTTTATTTTTATCTTTTTTACTATTCAAAGAATATTGCTCCGAATTCTGTAGATGAATTGTAGCTTCTCGGGATTGAATTTCATGTCTGATAAATATTAAAAGTTCATCGATATTGGTATCTGTTACATCTGAACGTTTCCTGTTGTAATCCAATGCAATTTCAACGGGTATTAACTTCAATAGAATTGGCGCAAGTAAGTGTCCGTAGCTTCCAGATGTAACCCCAAGAGAATTTAAATTTCGAATTTGAACTTCTACATTGTCATAAAGTTCCCGTAAGTCCCTTATGTGATGTGAATTCTTTACGGGTTTTAAGTTTAGCAATTTACTCATATGCGCGTTAATAACTAGATCGTTTCTGCCGTATCTATTTTTTAATAAATCAACAGCAGACTTGAAATTTTCTTCTGTAAGTGAAAATCCTGCTACAGCATTATAGGCGCTGCCACCAAGTAGAGATTTCAAATATGAAAATTTGTCGATAGGGGTTAAGCTTTTATTTTGAATAACTGCATTTGAAAATTGTCCCCAAAATTCCAACCAACAACTGCTATCTCCATAAAATTTATGTATGGTAAGTTTGGGAAGTCTCATAGAATGTTCTTTATTGAAAGATTGATAATTACTTTCATCTTTCGCGAATGATGTTTCAAACAATGCTTTTTGCTTTTCGACATCACATTCATTTAAAAATTTAGTGATTTTGCATCGAAATTCAATTATTCTTTCGCTATACCCTTCAGAACTTTCTATTTCATTTTCATACTCTGATTCAGGAGTGACATCTTGAATGTCAGAATTTAATTGTATTAAGCGTTCGTACTTTTCATTTAATTGTTCTTTGTAAATATTAAGAAGATCAATTTTTTGTTCCAATGTGATATCCTCACTTCCTAACGTTGTATTTATTCTGTTACACAGTTTAGTAGTCTGTGTTCTTAAACTTCCGCGTTTCTTCTTCAGATTTTCTACCGTAGTAGTCATTTTAATTTAAAGCGAATTTTGCAACAGGCAGAATAATGAACTACGCTTACCTGCGTAATTTTCAGACGTTTCAGAATTAATAATTCACAATCTTCATCAATTCAAGGTCCTATCGGTCGGACGCCATGATAAATTTAGCAAGTTCTAATCAAAGTCAAAATCTGAATAAAAAATATTCATTTTATTCGTCCATCAGGTTACAATCTTAATCAAAATCTATATCTAAATCTACCTCTACCTGCCGTGGAGGCTTCTTTTATAGTTAACACGGGGGTTACCAAAATGCTTGGCGACAAGTTTCGTCGCCAAGCTGGCCAAAAAAGCGAGATTTAACAGACCATACACAGTCCTTCATCGGCTGAACGACGTCGTAGTGAGGATCCAGAAGTCATCACATTCAAAACCTAGGGTTGTCCATTATG
>JAXGGA010013838.1:0-33918 GCA_038373865.1 Uloborus plumipes
TTTAACGAAAAGCAGTATTTAGTTTCTACACAAATGTATTTTACGCTTTGATTGAAAAAATCTTTTTTGTCCATAACTATTCAGATGAAGGATAATAAATATACATTTTGTACAAATTGCTATTTCTGGAAAATAAAAATTAATAAAATAAACCTATTACGAGAGAGGCTTTATTGATGGGAATAATAAGATAATACAAGCATTTTGTTTGCACGAAAAATATCAAATATTTTCTTTTATATCAGTTCGGTTCCGTATTAATTAAAAAGAAAAGTCTTCCAACAGAGTTTTATAGAACGACATGAGGTTAATTTTTAATTTAGCACTTTGAAATGTATGTTTTAAATTTGAGTACTTTTTGAGTGAGTTTTTAGTTTGTTTGTGTGTGAACTTCCATATGGGGTAAGAAAATCCATCATTTTTGTAAAACATGGCACACATAATTTTTAAACATTGCAAAACAAAATTGTAGGTGATCAATTTTTCATTTTCATTTTTTAGAATTTATTTCACATTACTTCACCCTTCCTGAAAATTACATTAGTGCTACTGAAAATTATGAATTTTTTAAGTTATTTTGACAGGTTTTAATCTCAATTCCATTGATATTTTACGCTTTAGCAATGATAAAAACATTGATCTCGAAGTAATGTACGGAAAGTCCTCAAAGAAAGAACTGGAATAGCTTTTAAATATAACAATTAAAATCATTATTTGGGTTTTAATTTTCAATCATTTCATGAAAAATGTATCAATTATTTGATTTAATCGAATTCATTTTTTTTTTTTTTGTCGATCTGTGCGAAGAGGTTTTTTTTTTTTTTTTTTCATGAAACGGCTAATAAACTTACATTCCATCAATCCTATAATATAATCCTAAGTTTAATCAAACTGATAAGATTACACATAATCCTGTTTTCTAGTACTTATTTTTAAAAAATAATTTAGAGTGATGTAAGAATATTTTACTAATATGCAGAAGGTTTAATGAAAAAAAAAGCTAAATAAGAATCAAGAATAAAACTTATAATAATCTTGCTGTACTGATTTTTTTTTCTTTGAAGTGTTTTGCGCATTTTATGCAATACATCTTGTCAAAAATTGATAATTTCTCTCGTCAATAAAAGCTATATTTACATTAATAGATCTTTAGGGAAAATGGCATCGAAATAAAGAATGAAAGTATTTACTTTTCATTAATAGATGGCAGCACACACCAGTCTACTTCTTGTTTCGTTTTAAAAGTTCAAAGCCTTTTTTTAAACTTTCAGATTGAGGATAAATTCTTAGCACCATTCATAAAAAAAGCTTAATTGTTTTAATATTCATCTCATCAAGGAAGTTGAAAACATACCAAAATATTAAACTATTTTTATTCATAAAATCATCATATTGTAGAAATTGTATCAAGATTAGTAAATATTTTATTCGATAGATGGCAGCATTGAAAGTTTGCTTATTTTAAAGTTTAAATTGCGATTTTACTGCAGTATATTAAACAAATATTTATTATTAATTAGAAAAACAATTGGTTTGCAATATTCTTATTGATATAAAATGCATTTTAAATTGCTTGATGCATTACGTTTCAATAGTTTTTTAAAACTGAATTGAAATCAGTTCGCGTTCTTGTTTCGTTTTCATGGTGTAGAAACAGAATTTATTTGAACGTTTTAAATGCATATGTGATTTGAAACAGATAAACTTTTTTTTTCAATGCATAAAAACTGGAAAAACTACATACTTACTTGTTATTCAAAAATTAGGTAGCATGTTTTAATGAAAAAAATATTATAGTGAAGAAAAGATTAATCAATGTATCATCATATTTGATATTAACAATTTATAATTCGTTACATATATCTATTAGTTCAATGGTAGTAAAATTCAGAATTGTTTTTTGTCTGCATAGAAATGTCGTTTTCAGTGAAAAATGTCTCATGAGTCTGCCTTTTGAAAAATGTCTGGAAACTGAATTTATTTAACCTATGGATAATGGCCATAGCAACTTGAAAGATAAGATCTGTACGAGTTGCAACTTTGCTCTTGTCACTTTATTCCTTCTTTTTTAAAAAAACACATACAAATATTTTAAGCAGGTGAAACAGTTGTTTTTTTTTTTTCTTTTTTCTTTCTTTTTTTTTTTTTTTTTTTTTTTTTGGAGCAATGATAAATTGCTTTTTATTTTCATTTTACATCATTATTACTATGAAGAATAACGCACGAAATTTATATGACCAATACTTAAAAGTTGTACAATCAGTTGGAAAAAAAAAGTAATCCGAAATGTATTTTTCTGTGTGATTATTATTATTAGTATTATTTTTGAATCTACTAAAATTTGTCAATATATATTTATATTCGGTTTTTATATTTACAGGGTAGGATATTTAACGGTCGCCTGTCAGCGGAAGAGGCCGTGAAGTATGAAGTTTCGAGTCCGAGCTCCCCACCCAGTTCTGCAACGTCTCCATCTAGCTCTACTGCCAAAGGAATCCCGGGTGAAGCCGTCACCAGTGACGAAGCTGCCATCCCCTACATCAATGGATACCACTATCCTCCAGCATTTCCCTACGGAGGGGTGCTTAGCGCAAGTGGTAAGCAATTATCATTTTTTAGTGATTGAACAACTGCCTTGAGGCAATGCCTATCGCTTTCTGGTTTTTAATATTGAACAAAAGTTCGCCCAAAGCTCTGAGCGCACTGCCATCTATCAAAGTTCGTCGAGAGAAAAAAAAGAAAAAAAGCAGGAAAATTAATGATTGGTTAATTTCTAAGTTTAAATTCAGAAATTAACCAATGAAAATTTAATTTGAATCCATCGCCAATAGCTGCTGGCCGCAAGGTAGCACTTTGTTAGGAGCAGTTGGAGAATGTTTCAGGGGCATAGGGACTTGGCAAAAATAGGGGGAGCCCGGTGCAGTGAAAGAACTTGGCGCTTTCCGGGGGGCGGGAGGGGGGCAGGACAAATGTTTTCACCCTTTACACTAAAGCTCAATTATAAAGTCATCATGTTCAAATGAACATTTTTTGTGAATAAAATTAAGTTAAAAACACTACGACAAGCACACTTTTACATTATTAACATGGACTGGTAATATTTGTCTAGAAATAGGAAAAACTTTTATCTTGGAGAAATTTCCAAATGATGCCTTTTAAAAAAGACTTTCGACGATTTTGGGTGACTTTAGATGTTAGAAATTATTTGAAATACAAGTCTTAAAAGCGAATTTAGGCAATTTTCCTAAATTGTAGCTTTAAAAACGTGCTTTTAGATGATTTTTGATGATTGGGAACAAGAGCCAATCTGATTCCCCTTTTTTTGTGCTGCTTATTGTATGAATTTCCTAGAAAAAGATCACATTTTTGAAACCAGATTCGCGATAGAAAATGTATTACAAAAGGTTGTAGTAAAGGAATTTTTCCGGGGGAGCTGAGCCGGTCTGAAATATTCCAGGGGGAGCCCGAGCTCCCCCAGCTTCCCCGGTTCCTACGCCACCTGGAATGTTTTGAAAGCAAATACAGTATAGGGAATTTGGTGTTTCGGAGGTGCTGCTTGGGGTCAATGCCTACGGCGAGTCGTGCAACCCGCCATCAACTGTAACATTCATTAATGAGCTGTACATTAATTTTCAGCGCAGCGCACCTCTCGAGTAATTTCATTAAAAGTTCGCCTTGCGCTTCTAAAAAAATCACATAACTTTAAATGTGACACTGTGTTCATTAATTTTTCTGCAATTTATGTCTAACAAACATCGAAATTATCAATTTTGAATTAGCATTTATCTGGCTCCTCAGTGAAACTTTTCTCCAGCTTTCTTATTATTTTCTGCTTTTCCGCTTTGTAAGGTTGGTAAATCTGGTTGTGCGTACATAAGTAGATACCGCAATATGCATTTCAACTAATATTTTCTTAAAATTAAAGATTAATTTATTATCGCAGATGGCTCCTTCAAGTGCGATGCTTGCGACGTTTTCTTCAACAACAGAAGAAACTTAGACGTCCATCAGACCTACTATTGCCAAGGCAGGACCTCATCGGGAGCCTTGGCCAGCTCAGACACGGAAGCCGAAGACACAGTAAATCAAAAACCAGGTAAGTTCATGTGCCTTAACAAGGCATCTTTAAAAAAAAAATCAAAATCATAGTTTAAAAAACTAAAAAATATGCTTTTAGAGTTAATTTTTAAAAGATAAAATTCACATTCTTTACGAATATAAAAGCAATGTAATTAATACTATCATTAATACTAAAGGTTAAACTATATTTCATGATACTGTAACTGATTTCCCTCTGATTTCCAAAACTATTGAATATCCGCAAAGTTTGCATGCACTTTACAATACATCAACATGTGATATAGTTAAGCCTTTAGTATTTAATAATAGTATTAAATATATTACTTTTATATTTCCAAAGAACGTGAATTTTTTTTTATTCAGAGTTACATACAAACAACTGAAACACCTTGAATACATCAACATATAATATAGTTTAGCCTTTAGTATTTGATAATAGTAGTAACTATACTTCTTTTATGTTTGCAAAGATTTATCTTTGATTCAGAGTTACAGAGTTACATACATACAGACAAGCAAACCCACATGTGAAACTAATAAAAGCGTATTAATAATTGAATTCGTGAAGCTGCATTTTCACCAAGTATTTAAGAGAAGTTTAAATGGCGGGGACCTTTATATGAGATGGTAAATAATGTTTGAGTACCGTAAAATGGGGTTAATCGGAACACTTTTCAGCTTTGATTGTAAAAAAAGCAGTTAAAAGATTTTTTTTTAATTTTATTTTTTGGATAAAAACTTCGGTCTTGCTTTACTTTTGATATTCCAAGCAAAGACAAAAGATTTTGAACAATTACTATTAAAATATATAGCAAATTATGGGTGTTCCGAATCACCCCGCTGATAGGGGTCAATCGGAACACTTGTTAAAATTTTTATTTTTTTCAATTTAATCTGTAATAGGTCTCACAAACATGAGTAATATTGATGGGGGAGAATAAGAACAGATAATTACTGTCAAATAAATGTATAATTTCAGTACCAGTAAACGTTTATAATTTGTGAAAATTCAAAATAATTTTGAACTTATGAAAAATGAAAAGTAATTTTAAGAAATACTTTTGAATTGAAATACAAAGATTTAACATGAATGGAAGTCACTCATGTCGTCCACAAATATGTACTTGTCCTTAAAACTAGCAATTGTGACTTGGCTTAAGTTTTTTCATAACATCTCCTGTTATGAACTCTACCTTTTCTTTAGTTTTTTGAAATTTCTGGGTTTCGGGGATTGTCCTGAAAGATTTTTTCGCTTATTCATCACTGTCTGTGTGCTGGACGTTTACTACATAAAGTCTATGTGACTTTCCCCCTTTTATTTTAAGTAAAAAGAAGTCTCCAGGAGAAAAAATCTTTTGAAATCTGCAACTTTTGTCATTCTAAGATCTAGTTGCTCACGAGAAGGGATAAACAGTAATAAATCCTTGTCCTTGTCTTGATTAGAAGAATTAGGGTTAGAATCTTGAGTTTTCAAACAGTTTCCTTCAAATAAGTTTGAATTGTAACAACAGAACTAAGTGTTCCGATTCACCCCGCAAATTTTTTTCCTATGGCATTTTTCAGAATTCTTCACTTTTATGACACAATTTATAAAAAATGTAAATTCTAATGTGGTATTCTGTTGTTCAGATACATGTATAATTGAAACATACCACTCATAGTTTTTAAATATAAGAAGGTTTGTTCTTGCATATGAAGTTTTGCAGTCTATGAAAATGTGATGTTTTCTAGCATTCAACGTGCAGCCCTCTTTAGAAGCCAGTAGCGTTGCCAGATTGACAAAAGTAATTTTTTCCTACTTCCTATGATCTTACCTTTCTAAAAAAAAATTCATGGCGAAAAATACTCAATAGTATATTTATGAAGAATTTCTTTGTACGGTCGGGAAGTTTTGTTCCGATTGACCCCGCTGTTCCTATACACCCCATTTTACGGTATTTTTCCAAGTCTGTAAGCAGTTATTTGCAGATGTTGCGTTAAAATGCGAAATGGATGTTCATGCCATATTTTGTTAATCAGTTGTTCATCATTGCTATTTTCGGTTACTTTAAAATAGGCGTATCAAGTTTAGAAACTTTGCGTCGTCTCCATGGAAACCGTACGAAAAAAACAGCTCCAGTCTTTTTTTTTTTTTTTTTTGTGCACTGCTGTTGAGGCATTTTATTTATTTTATGTCTTTCGAATAAGGCTTACGCTTTTATTTATATCCTCATGTCTCAGTTATGTCTCAACGTTTTCTAACAAATCTAGTCATACATTAATGCAACAAAAATTTCTCAGAAAATGTTGTGCTTTATTAACGTTGATTTTTCAATAGAATATTAATTTACGCACAAAGCAATTTTAACCGTTTGCATTTAACCATTGTTGCAAAAGGTAAATGGGGAAAAAGTTCGTAGCGCCGTAACTAGTAGTGTATATGGATTCGGCGCTACCCCCCAAATGATTTATTAGTGCGCCCCCCACCTCCGTAAGATTTATAAGTATGCCCTATCTTAGATTTATGGCAAAAAATTAAAAGCTATAATAAGACTTCGTTGAAGAGTATTCTGATATTTAAAATCAAGTTTATTTCAAAATATAAAGTAATGAAAATTGTAATTGCAAAGAAAAAGCAGAATTCAGGAAAGGTAATAAGCACTATACACTTGCCATATTGAAATCTTATTAGAAAATACTAGGATATCTTACAATAATTATACTCCAAGTTTCATTAAAGGTTACTGTTAAATATAAAGCACATTGGAAAAAGAGCACAAGGACAAATATTTGCAATCAAATTATACAGTTAAGTTTCAATAAGTTAGTTCCTTGCAGGAGGATTAAATTAATTCTTCTACTATAAATTCATACTTTATCCCCTGCGTTGTTTAGTACTCAAAATTTTTGTGTAAGTTCGTCGAGATTTAACTCATGAACTCTGGAGCTTTCTATGCTTAATACAGCAAGGTCACTCAATCGTTCGTCTGTCATTGTACTTCTTAGAGCCAGACACATCGTTTTCATACTTTTCACAAAACTTAATAGCTGCATCCACAAATTCTTTATCTGAGTATTCTGTTAACGCTTTGGGGCTTAAAAAGTTGAATATATTTTTAATTGAGGACATACTCTGAAATCTTTCATGAAGCTGGTATAAAGTAAAGTAATTAGAGCTGGACAGGGGGCATATGTTGTGCAGGGAGAAGGCAGGGATGGTGGTGAAATCATTACGTTATGCATCATACGTGACGTATCGATGCAGATTTCATTTGGAACACCTGGAAGTGATATTGAGTACGGGGGGGGGGAGGAATTGTTATTTTTTCAGAGTGCGCCCCCATACCTCTGGGGCCCCCTTGTGCCGCGGGGGCTGCGGGGGCGCCATGTACGCCACTGGCCGTAACTATGACAACCATCAGGGGAAATGTGCGGAGAGTGGGAAATTAATTTTACTTTGAGCCGCCTCCTCTGGTTACACAGGGTATAATTATTTCAAAGACATTGTCTGTCTTATCGTTCCGAGATGCTATGAATAGCCATGATTGAAAAAATTTACACACAACTGCAATATTGAATTTTAAATATTTGAACCAATACCGCTGTTTGTTCAGTACAGTGCTCAGGTAAGAATGTGCGCTAGTACGTGGGACGTAAGTGGGTTACGTGATAGGAAATTCCGATTCTAAATTTACGAATAAGTCATGGATATTCCATGAAACATTGTTTTGTTGGTGGAAATTCTACCGTTTCACTCTTTTTTTTTTGGAGGCTTATCACTTCAGAATAACAGAAACAAAACTATCAGTTGGACTCGCTAATATCTTTTGTTTGTGTAGTTGCCATGCGCATAGCGCATGGTGAGAAATGGGCATTATTTCTAGCTCTACTTAATTTTTGGTTTGTTCTAATTAAGTAGTTATCAAAATGTTGAAAAAAAAAAAGCCGTACGAAAAATGAAGTTACGTAAGAAAAAATAGCGCTCAGCTTTTTCACTTAGTTTTTTTTAGAAAACTAAATCTCTATCTCTTCTCTACTAATAATAAAGCTGAAGGTTTGTCTGTCTTTCTTTCTGTCTGTTACGCGCGTAGCGCCAAAACCGTTCGGTCGATTTTCATGCCACTTGGCACAAAATTAGTTTGTAGCATGTAGTTTTGCACCTCGAAGCGATTTTTCGAAAATTCCATTTCGTTCTTTTTCTATTCGAATTCTTAGCGGAAATTCGATAAAATAGGGAAGAAATATTTCACACACATTTTCAAGTCTTATGTCATTCGAAAGCTTGAAATTTTCTGCACAAAATGAAGTTTTTTCGAAGTTTCTACGATCATCAGGAGAGCTGTAACAATTGTTTTTAGAATCCCGAAATTCAAGGCTTACCTTCAGTAAAGCAAGCCAAACGATTCTAAAATGGTTGAGCTCTAAAATAAAATTTGTTTGAAAAGAGAGATAAAATGAATTATTTTATCAACGGAAATCAACTTTTCATGTTGTTACTATGGTTACGTGTTCATACTTATTTTTGTTTCGTTCTTTTTCCAGGGTTGCCAGCGTCAATCTTCGTAGGCTACGGCCAGACGTAGTATTTTTGATTCTACGGTAGTATTTTTTCGGCCCAAATAAGGAGCGTAGTATTTTTCTGGCAACCCTGTTTCCAATACACTAATGACTTAATTAAAAGATTTGGCGGATTTTTTTTTTTTTTTTTTTCATTTTCATAGATTTCGCATTTCAGCAACATTGATTTTGGCAACGTTTGGAAACAGTAGTATTTTGTAATATTTTTTTTAGAGGAGGCGTAGTATTTTTTTGTTCCAATTCTCTGGCAACCCTGTCTTTTTCCCGGTGAAGATGCTTTGGGACCCTGCTTGGCGCGTTTTCAAAAAGTCAACTACGCAAAATAGCTAGGGTTACCACGCTTGGCGCGCCTATCGTTCATTTAGCGAGAAAAGGGTACCTAAAGCACAGATTAACGAAATATCGTATCAATTGCGATATTGCATCGCTTTTTTAAAGTGTTTCATTTCGGAAAATGTATTGTTTTGTTTTTTAAGCTAGGAAAGAAAACTTTCTTCTTCTTTTAAACTTTGGTAAGATTTCTGTTGGTTCCTGTTATCAACAAAATTGTTCTTATTTTCTCTTTTGGCTTATTTTTGTCCATCTCCCTTGGGGTTGCATTCGAATGTTCCAAGGGGGTGTTTTACCCCATTTATCGGGTAAATCAGTGTTTTCAATGCAAGGTGATATGAATTGGTTAACAAAAGTGATATGAATTGGCGCGACCACTTGGCGATATATCGCCAAGCTTTTGATCGCCAAGTATTTGACGCCAATTGGCGAAAATTTTTTTTTTTTTTTTTGATTTAGGTTCAATTTGGCGCTGTTGGCGATATTTTGCGAAAAATCCACTGAATGATGTTAAAATCGACGATATTTAGGAGATTAATCATTGTAAAACGTTTTTTTGCATTGTTTCGTAGCAAACTAGGGATACAAATGTTTGAATTGTTATCTTGCTCACTCCAAGCACTATTTTAGCACTTAAGGCATCTACTAAGAAATTTACACGTAAAATTAAGTAGTGTGGAGTCCATATCAGATCTTTATATCACTTTGAAGGAATTACAGTTGAATAAAACTAAAATAGAGCATTTTTTCTGCTATATCAATTATTTTACAAATGAACTTTTAATTTTATACCACGGGCAAAGCCGTGCGGGTACCGCTAGTAAATAAATAAATGAATAAATATATTTTGAAACTATATTTTTTAAATGATGGCGGTGGAAAAGCAAAATTATATGGTTGTGCTGCCATCTATTACCACAAATAAATAGTAATACCACAAATCTTTATTAATCTACTTTGCAGCAGTTATTGCGTGCGTAAAAAGAAAGAACCAGTACAGGATATGAGGATAACTATAAATTAAAAGTATAAAACTCTTGTTTTGAAAAGAAACTAATTATTTCCTCAGAAAGTTTTACATTTTCATGGAGTTATGAACAACATTTCATTTACCACTAAACAGTTTTTTATTTAACATTTTTTTTTTGAAGTATTTTTACTGATAATTACTATTTTTGACATTTTAATAGTATTTTATTAGTAAATCATGCAATCTTTTGGGGAGAACGTTCATTGCTTTTTATTGAACATCTTAATTTAATTCAATACTTTTTTAAATTAAATTTCATCAATTTTTTCGGATTCGAAAATGTTGCAATTCTGTACTGGGTACATAAGCTCCTTAAAGACTGCAAATTATGTTTAAATAATTTTAGTAATCAATAAATCAATCAATTCTGGAAAATTGCCTAAACTTTGAATGCATAACCATGCTTAAATTATTCTAAAAGAAGAAAATGTATTACATAAAGAAAAAAAAAAACGATGTAATTAAAAAGAACGTAACTTTTGATTATCATTGATTGATGATAATTGAACGATGAACTACGCAAACTATTGTGTTATTGGGCATTTATTAGTTGATTACTCATGCACAATTAATATAATATTTACTCATTAAGCATTTGAAATAGAATTGTGTTAAGTTTAAATATTCATTTAATTTTACATAATTTGGGGCGGTGGGGGGGGGGGGAGTAGGACAACCATGCGAAAAAATCAGCTGACTACATTGCTTCATAATTTTTGAAACCTTATTTTAACTGACTGTGTCGAATATAGATGGCGCTTTGCTGCGTTTTGACTTAAGCTGATTTCAGATTTAAAATAAAAATTTAAGAAATAAAATAAAATTTTTATTTTGTGATGTGGAACTCCTTAAATTAGAGAATCGCAAATTGATGTTCACCTTTTCGACATCAAAGAAGTGTTAGATTTCTGCCATTAGTTTTTCCCTTCTCCCAAAGAAAAAAAAAAGTACTTCACTACAAGTTTACTTTCAGACAAAACTAACCCTCTCAGCAATTTTTTAAAAAATAATTTCCCCCCTTCCAATTTTATCAAATTGTACTCAAATATATTGCTGCATAGTGCTGCAATATTGTTACACAATAAAGATATGTTGATGATGAAATGGTCTGATAATAGATTGTTTCATATTAAAAATTTTTGTTTTCATTTCAATCAAAAAACTCGAACAATTCTTAAATTAGTTTTTAAACTTATCAGTGGGAAAGCCTAGGCTTTTAGACACTGAATATCCCAGTTGAGGTCTTATAAAGTAGGGAAAAAAATGACACACTTCAATTGTCTTAACAATCGATAACAAGAGTTGCATGTCATGAACTGATAGTATGTGTAAAATTTAGCTGAAAAAATAAAAAACTTTTAAAAAGGCGATCAAAAGGTCACTAATGTCTGACTACCGATGAGATAGAAAGGCTAATACCCAGTTTACAAGTGGAAATGGACGCATCTATTTGTTTTCATGGATGCCAGCTTTTGCAGATGTACGTTAGCCTTCAAATTAAGCAGATTTGGAATGGATTGAAAAAACACGACAGTCACATTTTTACTTTCCTCCTCATTCAGATAAACTCGTCTATATTAGAGATTTGCCAATTTCACAGCAACCATGAGCAGACATTAGATTTTTAGCCAATAGAAGCGCAGGGGCTGCAGTTGTATTTTATGTAACACTTAGTTGCAGTTATTTTGGGAGTTATGTGGATTAAGACGTATGGTGAGGTTGTAAAGTAGTTTTTATACTTCCTATTAAAGAAAAAAAAAATCTGGTATAGACCCCACACTACTTCCTTTTACGTGTAAATTTCTTAGTAGTTGCCTTAAGTGTTAAAAAAAGTGCTTGGAGTGAGCAAGGTAACAATTCAAATATTTACTCCCCTAATCTGCCACGAAACAATGCAAAAAATATTTTACAATGGTTAATTTTCTAAATATTGCTGATTTTAATATCATTCAGTGAATTTTTCGCAAAATATCGCCAATAGCGCCAAGTTGAACCCAAATTCAAAAAATAATTTTTTCGCCAAATTTGTCGCCAACTTGGCGATATGTCGCCAAGTTGGCGTCAAACACTTGGCGACCAAAAGCTTGGCGACATATCGCCAAGTGGTCGCGCCAATTCATATCACTTGAGTCTGCATTGAAATTAACACTGATTTACCCCAAAAAAGGGGTAAAACACCCCCTTGGGAACATTCGAATGCAACCACAAGGGGAGGTGCACAACTAGACCATCCTCAGAGCATACATACCAAGCTAGAAGCTTCTACGATATATAGTTTTTGAGTTATGCGACCCACATACATACATAAATCCGCACATACGTACATACAGACGTCACGAGAAAACTCGTCGTAATTAACTCGGGGGTGGTTGAAAAGGATTTTTCAACGGCTTATATGTTGGTAGGTACATATGCACGTGCTGACAGGTCGAAGAAACTACTGAGCATTCATTCGGGGGTGAGCAAAATCAAAATTTAGACTCAAATTTGAGTGATTTTTTTTTTTCGCGATCAGAATACTTCCTTTACTACGTAAAAGGAAGTAAAAATGCCAATGTTTTTCACAGTAATTGCTTCCTTTAGTGACTTTGAAAGCTACTCAAGTCTCGATAACTCGAAGTCCCAAGGTACCGGCTAAACGCTTCCAGTTAGTGGTAGTTCGAGAGTCTAGGACTCAAGAGGACCTTCTCAAGTGTCTGGGCAGGGTCTGATCAGTAAATAGGCCAATTAGGCCCCGACCTAGGGATCCTACAATTTAGGGGCTCCCAAATGGCTAAAATTTTCAATGTCACTCAATGCCTAAATTTGTTTTATCCTACGCCTAAAATTATAAAACCTCAGTACAGGGGGACCCCAAAAAGTATTTGGCTTAGGGCCCTATGATATCTTCATTAGGCTCTGAGTCTATGACCCCGATAAACACTTCGAAAAGATGGTATGTTCGAGTTATAAGGCTTTGAGTTATCGAGACGCCAATTGTTGAAAATACTCTTCCACGTTGTAATAATCTTTGCAATGCGGCAGAAATCTTGTAATGTTGTGAAGTATAATGGAGTAGTTTTTAAACATTTAGAAATGTTGTTCAGCAAATGGCACTACTTTAATTGATTTTTTTTTTTTTTGCAATTTATTTCTAAAGCGTGTCAATGTTATGCTAAAGTGCAGGACAGCTTTGAACCAGGCAAATAATTCTTTTTGAATGAATTTCCATTTCTTATTATTATTTCTCGATTTTGAGATATAATACAATACTTAGTAGTGTTGAAATATATAAATGCCTTTGTGCATGGATTTTCAAGAATAAATACAACATTAACAAGCACAAACGCGCAGGAATGCTGCAGACACGTGTTTTGGCGTTACAAGGAACGCATAAAGACGTGTCTGCAGTATTCCTGCGCGTTTGTGCGTGTTAACGTTGCATTTGTCCTTGAAAACTTAGGAGTGTTCTTTCTGTTTTATCCAGCAAATGTAATAAAACGTGAAATATGTGATGGGCAGTAAAAAATACAGAAACTATGAGTCAAAGTTGCCATGAATACAGTAATGAAAGAAGTTCAAGAATGAACATAGTAATTTCAAACGCACCAAACGTATAGAGATTCAAATAAAACATGTATAGTGAAATCTCATTTATGCGCCGGCACAAGGACCAGCAGAAAAAGGCGCATAAGTGAGAGACGTATAAGTGAACAAGATTATTTAAAGGACAAAAAGGCAACATAGGTTCTAATGAGAGAATGAATAAGAATGTTTCTATAGAGAAAAGGAACATATTACTACGGTTTGGCAATCACTGTAACGTAACTATAAAAATAAAGAGAAAAGAAAAATTATAACATACCTGATTCCAAACTGTTCCCTTTAAAACGATGCATAATAGATAATAGTCCTTCTCCGAACTCTAGTTCATGCGGAGAAAATGCCTTCCCTGAGCAATAAAGGGAAAGATTAAAGAGGAAAGTGAAGAAAAATGCTTATTTTTTAAAGAAAATAAAATAAAATTTTCATTTTAGGGAAAATTCGGTGCATAAGTTAAGTATTTATCCTTAGAGCGACGCATAAACGAATAATACTATCATTATTTTGCTATGGAATGTGTTGGGACCATTTAAAACCGTCGTATAAGTGAAAAAGGCGCATAAATAAGGCGGTGTACAAGTGAGAGTTCCTTGTATTTCAAAATGCGCTATTTCCCCAAGCTACGTGTAGGTGTCTCAAAAGATTTATAGCTCATCCTTCGTGTCTGCACTATTTGAAGCATGGGACCAACTTTCCTTCTCTGGAGAAATTGACTGTCAAAATTTAGTGATTTATCGACTTTGAGTTATGCAATAAAAGCATATCTTTCTTGCATTTCGCATAACAAGTAGAAGCTCACTAATGTCGAATGGAGTCTTGTGATTCAAGTTGATGAATAAGACGATGCTTTCATTCTAGGCTAACGGTAAATAATTGAATCTGTACGACAATTTATTCCTTTATTTGATGTTTTAATTGCTTAGATTTCCCATCTTTCTTCCTCGAATGAAGGCTGCAAAAAGCAACAGGTTTTTCTTTTGTTAAAAACAGCAATACAACAGTGTTATACTCGGTTACTTTAAACAGGGATAAAAACACCTCAAAGTCAAAAAAGAGGAAAAATTGCGCGGTTTAAAATTCAGATAGATTTTTTCCCATATTCTGCGAAATTAGTCATGCAAGATTTCCTCTTAATTTGCGCCCTGAAATAGAAAGTAAAATTTTAAAAAGCTCTTAATTGTTCATTCACTATTTATTTTTACGTTATTCACTACAATGAAGAAAAAAAAGGAGGGAGGGTTGCAATTTTTGATGAATTAGACAAGTGCATCTCGAGAAATGAATTATCTAATTAATAGTGCATGGTCTTTGCCATTTTGATAAATTTTAAAGATCAAAATAATTTTCCCATTTTTTTGACAAAGATCTTGAATATTTAGCTGTACTTTCTTAATTTCTACCTCCTACAAAGGACACTGATGTTTTTGGCAGCATGCCAAAATAGAGTACATAGTTCTCCGATAATTGCAGGTCATCCTTGAGTATTCAATCCTGCTGCATCCTAAAAACATTTCCATTAAATTGGAAGTTGGAAATAATTTCAACCTCTACCACTTTAAATCAACTTATTTTTAGCTTCATTTTAATAATGAGTCTATTTTTATTTTTTTCTAAACTTGATGCCAAATTAAAAAAAATTTTCGCGGAAAGGAAGAAAAAATACAAGAAGCGAAAATCGCGGATCCGCGGAAGATTTTCATCCCTGTTTAAAAAAGGCGTATCAAGTTTAGAAATTTTGTGTCGTCTCCATGGAAACCATACGAAAGAAAACAGCTCCACTCTTTTTTTATGCACTGCTGTTGAGGCATTTTATTTATTTCATGTTTATCGAATTAGGCTTACGCTTTTATTTGTATCCTGATGTTTCAGTTATTTCTCAACGTTTTCTAACAAATCTAGTCATTCATTAATGCAACAAAAATTTCTAAGCAAAAGTTGTGCTTTATTAACGCTGATTTTTAAATAGAATAAAAGTTCAGGCACAAAGCAATTTTAACCGTTTGCATTTAACCATTGTTGCAAAAGCTAAGCGGGAAAAGTCCATAGTGCCGTAGCTATGATAACCAGCAGGGGAAAAGTGCGGAGAGTGGGAAATTAATTTCACTTTGAGCCGCCAGCTCTCGTTACAGCGGGTATAGTCTTCGTAAATATTATATGTTTTAAGTTTCAACTACATTATTTAAAGTTGAGATAGTTGAGGCTATAAAATATCTCTCAATGAGCAATATTATAATAGAACCTCGTTAAAGCAAATTCCTAGGAACCTTTAATATCAGTCCGTCTTAGCCAGTTTTTCTCAAGCTTTTTGAGCCCATCATCCCTCTTTTGAGGATGACTGACAACTATTGTCCCTCCCCCTAAAAAAAAAACATGTATTGGCGCAATACTTAAAAAAATTAAGTTGTTTACAGTATAATACTGGCTACCGAGGTTCCAGTTTAGAACTGTAAAAGCACAGTAATAAGCTGTAAACTTGCTATTTTTACAGTTTATTACTGTGCATTTTAGTTTTAAACTGGAGCTTCGGCTTCGAGAATCATGCTGTAAATATGTCTTTTTTTTTTTTTTTTTGCAATGTAGTGAAAATCAATGTTATTTATATACATTAACAGACAGAAACAATTAACAGGTGAAAGATGAATCCAAGGGTGCTTTTGAGTGAGTTAAACGCAGCATGAAAGATACTAACCAATGTGACAAATTATTCTATGAAATAAATTCTTTTGTAAAACGTGTTAAAAAGCCCACTTTAATAAAAAATCATCTGCTAGATTTGATATTGTTTAGCGAGACTTAGCTGGGCAAAAAGAAAGAGAGAAAAAGCACATCCAGCTTAACAGAGGAAAAAAAATGTAAAAACTAAATTAAAATTAATCTATGTTTTGACAATATTGTTTAGTGACAGAATAAAATATAAAAAAAAGAACGAATGAGAGAAAGCATAACACAGTTTCAGGTGAGAAATTACTATACCGCTGTTCAGTTCAAATAAAACCTTAGCTAAATCGGTATTCCTTTCACAAGGATGTATGAATTGAGGAATACAATATCATAAAACTAGAAACAGCTTCCACAAAATTAATGCTGAATCACCTTCCATCCGTGCATTACACGCAAAACTGCAAAGTAATCTCTCTTCAGCCTCAAGTTGCGAATAAATTCCGGGAAACCTGCTGAACGTCTAACTCTCATTGGCACATGTAAGAGCTTTCAAAGTCCTTGGAGCACTAAAAATAGTTCAGAGCATGAAACTTGAAATGTTAAATTCCCTGAGGTGGTAATTCACCCACGACGCTGGATTGGTGTCAGTTTGAAATAGATCTAAACTGCTGTTTCCTTGGTGTACTGTGATATTTGTATGGCTTAATTGAGAGATCTCACGAACTGTGTGAATTGTGCGTTTTAGAAGTCGTTTTAAATGCTGTTAAAAGTGTCAAAGAGTCTTTCAACTGTCGCTGACAATAGTTTGTTTTAAAGGGAAACAACGCAAAAAACTAAAAGTTCTTAGTCCTTTAGTATAACATTATTTGATTATTTACTTATTTTCAACTTAATTCGATTAGTGAGCCTAAAAATGTCAAATAATGAATATTTTGTGGATGGAAAAATTAATAAACTTCATTTCACTGTTTTATACTTGTTTTGACTATTTCTGAACGTTTTCCTTTCTGAGGAAATGGAAGCTCCATTGATTACCACTTAATATTTCCTTTATCCTTCTTTCAAAGGAAGGTATTCTGAACTTATCTCATAATCGCTGGATATGGTAGCAAAAACAAACATTTTATGCAATCACAATATTGTAGAGATCTCAGAAAATCTATGATTTCTTGTTCTTTAAGAAACTGAAACGCAAATATAGTTTTATGCAAATTGTATCAATTTTATAAAGTTTTTTTCAAGAGTCTAATATTGACACTTTGGAATCTGAATATTCCTTTTCAAACTAGCGTGTTTTAACCCATTACCCGCTGGTGTTGCGTTGACGCAACGGTCATTTTAAAAAATCATAAAAAATTCGCTATTTAACTAATTTTTGTACTGATTTCAGTTTTAGGTTTAAGAACAACCATATAAACATGTGAAGTAAAAAAATTGCCTCAAACATTTTTTTTTATATGTAATAAAAATTGTGATTCTAACGCGGGTTTTTTTGCTAAAATTTGTGATCTGTTTTTCTATCAAAAAAGTTAAAACAGAAAAAAAGTTTGGGTTTATATGTGAAATACTCTTAGTCAAGGTCACTTTGATAAAAAAAATCCGCTCAGAAAATGATTATGTGGGGGAGGGAAGGAAAGCAAAAGCAGGTGTTGCGTGAGCGCATCGTCAGCGAAAAAGGGGTAGTCAGACTGCCTGCCTCAACTGTTCTTCCGAAAGTCATACATTTATTTTTTATTCTGTGCGTTTTGACTGTGCAAGCTTTTTTTTTCGTCTCCGCCTTTTGTCATGCCCAGAACAAGATATCTTAGCTTAAGAAGCATTCGAACAGGTTTTTGAAAAAAAGAAAATAAATAAATGAAAAATTTGATGATGATGATTCGAGGTTCTACTTACGGTAAAATTGAGTCTTGTAAAGATCGTTTCTCGCTACTCCAGAATTCAGAAGAAAAATGTTTCTGTTCCTCAGCTTTGCATCATTGAGCAATGTAACATTAAATGTTGATTTGTGCGATAATTTAGTTTCAAATTATAGAATTGGAGTCAGAGAGAAAAAATGGTGCCCAATATTTTCAAATTATATTGATGTTGTGCAAACAAATGCTTGGAAACTTTCATGACTATCTGAAGAAGCAAATAGAAAGTCACTGTTGGATTTTAGACGAGAGGTTGCACTTAAGTTTTTACAGTGCCCCCCCTCCTTTGATAATAATACACATAAGAAAAGTATATGTACAGGGCGGCCAAGCACATTCAGCTTACCAATGCCAGTATCTGGGGGGCTTTTTACAGCAAGGTTTACAAATAACGAAAGAATACGGTGCAAGTATTGCCATTGTGTTGTTTCTGAAACCACTCGGATAAACGAGCCCGAGTAGACCGATCTACCCGATTTAACGTGGAATAAGTACGCCTTCCGTTTTTACGAGCACCATTAAGGTGGAAGCCCGATTTAGCTCAAAGTGTTCTGTTCTTTTGAACCAGACCAAGGGACGAGCAAACAACTGGGTTGTACCCCCGGAAGCATCGTTTCACTTGGAGGACTTTGTGACCACGACCCTTATTTTGCGTCGCCCAGCCACCATTAGTAACAACGGTGGATCTTTGATCGGCTAGGATCAAACCCGGGACCCTCCGGTTACGAGTCTGACGCCTTACTGATCGGGCTGACCCCGGCCCCATTGCCATTGTCCAACTGTTTATCGTTGCAATGCTTGTGATATTGCTCTCCAACCCGATTGCAACGAAGTTTATCATGGATAACCTTGGATAATCAAATTTTTGTTAAATTTTAAATTTGGGAAGATTGATTTTTTTAAAACAAATTTCAATTTCTTCTAAAGTTCTCTGCACGTTTTAAAACCATATCAAAGCTCATACAGATTTTACCTGTCTAAAACGCATTGAAACTGCGGAATTGTATTAAATAAAACTACTTAGCATCCGTACCTCTTTTCCGCTGACGTTGCGTCAACGCAACACCCTATATTTCTAAATGTAAGTGAAATTTTGTTCTTTTTGCAGCATAATACTATTGTATGGGTTCAAAATAACAACTTTTATGATTTCTATCAAAAACAAAAAATGATTTCGAGTTTCGGCGGTTAATGGGTTAAAATAGGTTGAATAAAGATTTAGTAGTTTCTTACAATAGTTTCTAAACGACCGAGCAGATGCAAAAAAAAAAAAAAAAGTGTTTGAGTTGTGCAAATTTTTTCAATGCACACAACTAGTGCATTAAAGAAAAGGCTTTCTAAATGGAAAATCACCCTTTACATGCACGGAAAAAATATTAGAAATAATCAAGCTTTGAAGTGCATTTGAGAATAATATCCTGCTTCAAAAGCTGAACAACAACAACTATACGTAGTTTTGTTTTATTTAAGTTGAAGCTGTTGTACCAAAAGTAAGAAGTTGTGGCTTCGTTAGAAGTAGACAATATTTTTTCTATAGTACATTTTCAACCTGAGAGAATTTTTATAGTATGTTTGTTGCACTGGTGTTCCCGAGATTCTTACTAGGTCAAAACACTTTGTACTTTGAAACCTTAAAATAAATATACTTTAAATGACTGTGAAATCACCTATTAACGGAATGTCTAATGATCAAATTTAAGAATGAAAAACACCTTTAAACATATTATAAAACTTATAATGAGCAACATTAATTTCTCACTTTTTTTTTTTCAATTTTCTGAAGCAGCCACTATGGGCAGTCCTTCTGCTTCTGAGGACGGTGATACTCCCACACTCAAGGAACATCTTTCCTCCAAGGGGCCTCATCCAGAGCTATTACCACCAGAAGATTCTCAACCTCACAGCAAAAGACGAAGAGCCACTTCGCTGAATGACGTACCATCAGCCATTGCAAAACATTCAAGGGTGTTCAAATGTCCGTACTGCAGTTACTCCTCAGACAAGAAAGCTAGTCTCACCAGGCACATAAGGATGCATGGATCCTCCCCCGGGGCTGATGGACACAATGAGATACCTCTGCCAACACCCCCCATGGCTCGATACTGCGCTAATTGTGATATCCAGTTTGCATCCTACAAAAATTATCAGGTTGGTGTTTGTACAACGTGGTTGCGAAATACATTACCAAAAAAAAAAAAAAAGATATACCACTTTAAAATGTTTAAGCCTAGAACTTCTTAAAAGTATTTAAAATAGACGTAAACAAAAATTTTAATTTTATATTTGTTTACACAAAGTTTTCTGGTAAACACATTTATTGAAGTATTTCTGTGTAAATTAGGAAACATTGGTTTTTAAGTGAAACACGTTCACAAATAAGTATTGATTTTTAAAATCTTTTTATTTAACACAAGCTCAGAATTAAGTATAAAATAGCAAACAAGCTTATTAATACGTTTAAAAAGAATCTTATGTTAGTTTAATTCTAAGAAAAATTTTAACATGGAATAACGTTCATCACTATAATATAGGGCAATATCATCATTATTAGATTATTATTGCACTGAACTATTCATTGTTCTTTTTGTTGCGTTTTACCTTAAATCCAAAATTTCGTTAGAAACATATACATTTAGTAAAAATGCTTCCTTTAAAATGAATAAAAATAAAATTTCATATTTAGCAGTGTTTCAATTACTTATTTGAACACGAATTTTGCGATCACTGACAGATTTCATAAAAATTACACAAAATAATTATAATAGGCCAGATACCGAAAATACTATTTGAGACATGTAATAAAAATGTACCTATATCTGTATAAATTGTATTTTATTGGAATGTCAAAAAAATTAATAATGAAGACACAAAATATTTACTTATTGGAACATTGTCTTGTAGAAATACACGCTTCAATGCCGATTTAGCAAATAACGAAACATATTTATGTTATGAAAATATTGCAACTTAGCTATATTAGTAAAAAATTGCTTTTGAGTGAGAATGCTGTAACAAAACTCTTGTTTTAAAATTATGATTACTAAGTTTGAAGCGCAAATATATTTTTTTATTCTCTGTTATTTCATAGAAAATAAATATACAACAATACATTTGTTCAAAACGACGTAATTCCTTCAATACTTTAATATTTTATTTGCTAACGTACAAATGTTTCAAATACTTTTCAAATAAACGTTTGTGTTTGAGTAAATATAGTTAAAAGTGACTTTTTTGAAAATAGTTTGAACAATAAAGTAAATATTAGATGCGTTTGCATTTTTGAAAGAAAATGTTAATTTAAATATTTCACAGAAAACAAATTTATGTGCATGTGGTAAAAATTTTAATATTTCACAGAAAAGAAATTATATGTATGTTGGTGCGGGCGCACAAATTTAGTACAAACTGCTAATGGGATTTAAGTTTAACTGAACTCCTTACATGTAGCATACGCTTAAATGTTTTTTCTTATATTTTAATTTTAGGTGCACAAAGAGTTTTACTGCAACACCAGACATGTTCACAAATCCACCAACTCATCTTCTCCAAATCAGACTCAGCAACATTCCCAAACACCTCAGAAAGCACAAGTAGGTTCTGCACTGCCGGTTGCTGCACAGACATCCCAGTCCCCGGATGTGGCCCTTCAGCAGCAAACAGAAACTGCCGCTACCAACAAGAACTACAACGTGGTCCTGAACCACCAACCTCTCTACGCGGCGATATCAACTAGTCCACTGATCCTGGTACCTTGCTCGTACGTGGCAGGCGGAGGTCTGAGTCCCGGTCTTGTGCCAGCTGGCAACATCGTCATTCCACCGTCATCACCAGAAGCTGCTAACGATTCCCCTAATGTCATACCTACATATACTGTACTTCCTGGAGCATCTGGAGAACTGAGCTCTTCCTCTCCGCCAACAGCTTCTGGAGAGGAATCTCTTCCAAAAGAAGACATCAAACCACCAATAGCAAAATCTTCAACTGCAAAGGTGCTTGATGCTTTCGATTTTCTCTCTTTTCGCACTGATCACTGTTTGCACATTTGCATCATAAACGCATATAATTGTACATTTTGTCCGGTAATTTCAAGCGGAGCGCATATATGTGAGCATTTCAATTAGCCCATTTGCATCATAAGCGCATTATACATGCGTACTTTTCCTGGTATTTATCATCAGATCACACATATGCGTTCAATCCACTAGTCAAAATAACTTTGGCCAAAAAAAAAAAGGTTATGGCTAAGAATGTTACACTTTTCTGTAAGTGGCAAGTGGGTTAATATGTATCTTATATTTTAAATGTTGTAGCACAAGTTGCTGATCTTTGCGAGTTTTAAATATCTAGTTTCAGAGTGATTTGATACACTCCACTGATCTTATCGTTCGTACCGCGGTACTTTAAGCACTAGGACGTGAAAAGTTGTACTATACAATACGCCAAATTATCACGTCCTAGATCCCCAATTATGGCGTGCGGTTACATGTTGGAGTGTACCTTGGGTAAGTTAAACCTAATGCTACCTAAGGTACGGATCAATACTCACTGCTGTGGGTATCGATCCGTAAAACACGACAATCCATAGCTCTCAACACTCGGCCAAAAGACGCCGATCCGCTATTAGAAAGAGACGAATTACATTCCTTGAGCATATGATACTATGTTTGTTACATACAAGGTGGTTATAAGTTAACGCGAGGTCTTTGGAGCCCTCTAGCGCGTGAAGTACAGGGCGAAATATTGTCAAATTTCATGGGCGTCGGAAATATTAGACCATGGGATTTTGATTTCTGAAAAAAAAAGTTTAAAAAATCGCCACCAGGGGCGAATTTGGCGCTGTCACAGTGTATTACTCTGAATATCGTGAATTAAATTTGGAAAAATGCTGTGCAAAGCAATTTCGCAAAGACAAAATGATTGTTATTTGCAAATGAGGTTTAATATGATCGCCGTAGAATTTCCAGTATGGCCCCAAAGGTCGCCAGATCTCAATCCATGTGATTTTTTGTTATGGAGATTGCTGAAAAGTGTTGTGTATCAAAGACATGTTTCTGATATAGCTAGTTTAAAAGATATTGTAACTTTGAAAGTCATAGAAATCAATTCTTATATGTTACGCGCTGCCGTGGAAGATGTTGTGCATCGTATCCAGTTCTTGCAACTTCACAATGATGATCCTATTGAACTACATTCTTGTAAATAAAATAGATGCATATTTTGTCAGTAGCATTTAGTTCTTCAACAATCAAAGTAATACACTTTTTCAGACACTAGTAACAAAATAACACACCAAAATTTCCCCTGGTGACCACTTTTTAAACTTTTTTTTATTTCAGAAGTCGAAATTCCATGGTCTAATATGTGTGCCCATGAAATTTGGCAATATTTCCCCCAATACTTCACGCGCTAGAGGGCTCCAAAGACCTCACGTTAATTTATAACCACCCTGTATTTTGTTTCACCGAACATTCAAATTTTAAAAGCTGTCATACATTAGATTTTGTGCTTTAGTATGAAAATTATACCTTTTAAGGAAAAGCTGTCATTTATTTATTTTTTTGAGAGACAAATCTCATTGTTGAGTTTATTGACTTACGATTGCTGCTATTTCAGATTCCAAAACGAGAATCCAGTAGAAGCCCAGAAGAAGCTATAACGAAAGAGGACACTGAAAAACCTTTGGATTTGAGCTTTAGAAAACGGGATTCAGACAGTCTTATCACAAAGAAGGCAAAGCTAGATGGAGGTAAACTAAAATATTATCAAAGCTATTACAATGATGGTTCTATGATTTCCTGAAACATTAATACGCACAATTAAATTGTTGATTGTTAATGATGTTCGAGTGTCTGAGAAAGATCTTAATCATTTTAAATGCTAATGCCAAAACTACTAACAAGTGGGATGAAATATACTTTTCTGCTAAATAATGAAGCAATGCATCATAAATATTTCTTCCAACTGTTTCTAATACATTTGTTTCAAAGAAATTAGCAGTCCTCGCTGTGTACATCACACGTGGTAAAAATACTTGGAGAGAAAAGGAGTATAGACTGATTTCTCAACTTACTAGTAGAGGGCTTACGTACATTAAACATATTTCGTTAAACTTTTAAAGTACATTAAAGCTTCAGCCCAGGGTCTTTCTTTGCATTAAACATTTTAAAGAAGACAACGCCCTCTAACCTTCATATATAATAGTTTTTAATGTCATTCCGACACAATCCGCAGCCCCAAGAGTGGCCTTAAGCAATCAGTACTGTCGAATCTAATTTAAAAACTGCTATGTGAAAGTTGGCAGAGAGGGTTGGATCTTTCAAAAAGTTTGGTCCAAAGAAGGACCTTTGGCCGAAGTAATCCGCATTCACGGTACTAAAAAGAAGAAAAAAAAAACTGTCCTTTGCACCAACTGTATTTTTTAATCTGCTTTTTTTTCTGTGTTATTAATGTTTAGGATGGTAAAGACGTACGTAAAAAAAAATATGTTCTGCGAACACTTCATTTTACTGTAATATTTACCATAAAAATATCCTGAATTTTTAACATTGTATGCTTATTAAAGAATTTGAGCGGAGCATATTTTTTTCTTTGTGTTCTTGGATTTCCATTGCTGATAGGCGACTGACGTTAGTAAAAAATAAAAAAGGATATTTTTTGCTAAAAAGTTGAAGTAAATTAAATAGAAGTACAAATACACGCATTTGTAAAAATAAAAAAAAAGTGTTTTGAGGTTACAAGGAACCCTATTTGCACTTTAAACTGATGTAAGCTTGTAGATGTAAATACATTCGATAAAAGCGATCTTTTTGTTGGATGTCATTTCATCCACGAACTCCCATCAGTTTTCATTGAAAAAGTAATTCTTATAAATCAAGGCACGAGTCAACAGTTTATTCGAAAATTTTCGCATTAACAACACTATTTAATTCATTTTTAACTAGCTCTATCTTTCCGAGGAAAATATTCCCTTCACAATAATTACTTTTCAAGCAAAGAGATAAACTTGAAGTAATTTTAAAGTGCTGTAACTTACAACTTTTTTTTTTTTGAATCTATCTTGCAACTAATTAGGTTTGCAAAAATGGGAGACACTCAGAACAAAGGTCTGGATTATTATGTTTCACAAGAGTGAAAATATTGTAAACCTATATGTTAACCTTTTGCATTGTACCATGTATTATTATTTTCTAAATTCTAAAAGTATTTTTTCTCTCCGATTGAAATTGAACTTTTAAATTAAAATATCTTCTCTGAAACTGGTAACAAAGCATCCGTCAAAATAAATTATATGCCACACAATACGCAATACCGCTAATCTCGACCTTTAGCACACTGTACAGGCATTGTTTAAATGAAACATTTTTCTTCAAATATGTAATCATTTTTGCTTGTTATTCGAAATAAGTGCTTATGCACCTAAAATTGATCTAAACAAATGTTACTCTTTCATCCTAGGTGCTGTCATCAACTCATTTACATCAGTATCATCTTCATCATGCGAGGATAGTGCAATACCACAAACACCAGCTCCTCTGTCAATGATGCCAGTTCTGACTTCTCCGTTGGACTTGAACAATGTAATCTCCCGGGCATCTGGACTCGACCCTCTAGCTCCCCCACCTGTAATAGTGAAACAAGGGACAAGCAAATGTCAAGAGTGCAACATTGTATTCTACAAGCATGAAAACTACCTAGTTCATAAAAATCGCTATTGTGCTGCCAGGGTGCAGAAACGGGATGTTTCATCTCCTGAAAAAGGAAGAGTGGATGAAGACGATAATGCCTCGTCCAGTGCCAAAGAAGAGAGTGGTAAGTAGCATAATGATTCACTTTTGATAGTTTGAAAATATTGCATAGATAAACCAGTAGCGTCGCTACGGGGGGAGGGGCGGTCTATCCTGTGTGTCACCCGTTTGGGACACCCGGAGCGGACCAAAAGAAAGAAAGAAAGAAAAGGAAGGAAAAAAAAACGAAAATGAAGAAAAAAAAAAACAATATTTACTCTAAAACGCAGAAGTACTACTATAGGGGCGGGGAGGAGGGGGGTTAGCTGGGTTACACCCCTTGAGGTGTGACATAAAAATGGTTTCGAAGATTTTTTTCTTTTCTGTTTCCTTTCATTCTCTCTTTTTTTTTTTTTTGCGGTTGGTGTTTTTTCTTTTTTTGGTGGGGGGGGGGGGGGGTGCCACCACGAATTACCGCTCCGGGTATCACCCATGCTAGCTACGCTACTGGATAAACGGAGTGCATTTGATTAAAAATTAGGTGACCCGCTTGAAGCTTTCTTGCTAGACAGCAGTGATTCAAAAATTCGATTTATTTAAGCGGTAATTTTTCGAAAATCAGTTCTTATAGCGAATTTGCTATTTTTAGCTGATTTAAAAGGAAATAAATTCATACCTTAATTTTCTATTTGTATGAAGTATTAAGGAAACACAACCGAAAAAAAAGCACCTTTAAGAAAAATTACTCACGCTAAAATAAACATTTTCTTTTCCGGTTTTACAATAATTTTTGTTATAGTTATTAACTGGTATCCAATTCAGCAATGAATTTAGGTTAAAAATTTTGAAAAATTGAATCAAAGTTAGCCGATTAATAAAAAGTCAACCAAAAGCGACAAAACCCATAGCAGAACCAATCCTGCGATTTTCACGTTTCCAACACAATGCTCCACCCAATCACGCCACTGCATCTTAGTTTTCTGCTGTTTATTCATTGAAGTAATGTGTAATGAAAAACTGAAAAAACGGCTTTTTTAACCTCCCCCCCCCCAAAAAAAAATTTAGACAGTGAGTCTATTTTTCGTCAATAGCCGGCACGATAAGCTTACACATGAGGGGTAAATCATGGAATTTGATAAAGAAATGAGAAAGAACTTGAGTGGTAAAGAAAACCAGCTAGAGAAATAATACATATGAATATGCAGTCTGTTCGCAAGATGATGTATTAATAATAATAATAATCAAATTATAATAAAAACAGTATAACAATATAATAATAACAATGATGATATCGTAATGTTAATATAATGATGATAATAATAATAAAATTATTTATAATAATTATTATTACAATAATACAAATTTGAACACAAAAGAAATAATTAAATAAGTATTGATTTTTTGATTATAACTAGAACTGCACAAAGAGTATATTTTCGGAAATGATGAAGTGATTGAGGCACATAAAAACTGAGGCTTTATCTGCTGGGGTCTTTGAAAAGTTTTCTCTGGACCAAACAAGATAAGACAACTAAATGTCTTCTCACGAACAGAGATGATAAGTCAAGCAAAAGTATTATCAATACTTTAAAAGCTTGTTAAATCAGTGGCAGCCGTATATAATAAACAAATGGCGCTTTATCCAATGAAAATCAATGTAAAAATTACTATATGTTTGAATAAGTTCAGTATTTATGCATGGAACTATATGATGGATAACTTTTTAAACTAAAAATATTTTAGATGCAATGCTTTTATAATCTTTTTCAACATTTATATTTATGTTCGCCTACATAAATAATATTCATAAACAGAACATAACTTCTACTATTACTTTAAAATCAATCTTATTTCTTGTAAAAAGCTGTGATTTGGTTAGTATTCACATTTTAGGGGAAAAATCGTATTTCAGTTATCTCTTATTGTTCTTAAAATCTCAATATTTTGTTGAATGCTCATTCATTTAAACTTAATCAACACTAAAATCTGTATCATTTGCAATCAATCTATTTCACTAGTATTTCTTTTATTTTTAATGTACCTCAAACATGAAGAATACTGATAGACTCACTTAGTTACATTTTTTCCTTTTTTAACATCTAAAGTACTAAGATAGTAGTCTTCAATTATGTTTGAATAAAACAATATTTTTCCATGAACAAAGCTCAAATATTTTTTCCTAGTTGTTATAAAAGCATGCAATGATTCCTTCTCTATTAGGTAACTCGGTGTTGATAGTTAACCCATTAATGCCTACCGTCCCTTTTTAGGAACGGTCCAAAAAAGGGTCTGAATTTCCCCAAAGTGAACATTTCAACCAAATTATAGTGTTAAATTAGTACCTTGGTATTGTTTCAATTTGTTATTAACAGATTGCAGCACATAACCGTTGTAAAGTGTGTTCTGTAGCAGTTTTAATATGATCTTTATCAAAAATTACATCGTTCACAATCTCAAGAAAAAAAGCTAAGTTTTCAAAGTTATTCCCAGCTTCCCAGTTTATGTTAATTGCTGATTTTATTTCTTCTTATAAAATGTCTTTTTAATTATTATATCGTAGGCAGAAAAACATTTTAGTAAAAAAAGTATGTACCCTCTGGAGTCTATCGTAACTTCCAAGGGACGATTTTTCTTTCCTTAATAAAACAATTATTTTTTACATAATATTTTTTAAATTATTTTTCCTGTCCATTGAACACTGTTTGTAACCAGTGTACAAAACATCTTGGGAAACAAAAATGTCAGGCATTAATGGGTTAAATAAGAATTTCTAGCAAAATGTGCAATATGATTTTTTGTAATACACAAATTATCAATTTCTTGAACTAATTCGTTAACGATATGAATTTAATCATGGAAATATTTTATTGATTCAAAGAAAAGTAACCTAATATAATTCATGTGTGATTTGCTTCGCTTTAGTGATAACTTTTAGTAAAGTATTTAAAAGTTAAAAAACAGAAATAAAATCATTTAAAATATTAAAACATTCTTAATTGTTATTTCTCTGTTAAAGGTCGAACAAGTCAGAAGAGCCCTATAGCGTCACCTCGAATTTCAAACTCCAGGTCACCACCGATTCCAGAGCAGAGCAGCGATTCCGGAGAAGCAAGTCCGAGTCAGCTCCCACAATCGATGCTTCAGTATTACTGCATGGCGTGTGGCATCAAGTACACGTCTGTTGACAATTTAAGAGCACACCAACTCTATTACTGCCTTAAACGCGACACAAGCTCCAACCCCATGACGCTAGTACCGTCGTTTCCATCGAGAGCTGGTTCCGCTCAAGAGTTTCGTTGCGGCAAGTGCAAGAATGCTTACCCCACTGAGGACTTGCTGAGGCAGCATCCTTGTGTGGTGCAGCGGAAATGTCCTTACTGTGACGTTTATTGCCCTACCTTAAGTGCAGCGCAGAGACACTTGGTGTCACATACGGGTATCAAATCTTTCCGCTGCTCACTTTGCGGGTACAAAGGACACACTCTTCGAGGGATGAGGACTCATATCAGGATTCATTTGGACAAAAATAGTTCAACGCCAGAGGAGGCGTATATTGTATGCATGGACGAAGGTGGCACCGAAATTGGATGCGCTGGTCGCAAAACATCTAGTTCGACAAGATCGCTGAATTCTGATCGCATAAAGTCAGTCATAGCCACAGAGCCACCACTTCATAGCGAGTCGACACTCATGGTCAATCCACTGCCTACTGTGGCTCCAATGGATGTTGTAGCTATTAAAACAGTCACAGAAGACCCTGTCGCTACTGGGGACACTACTCACTGGTGCCAAATCTGTGGATATTCTTCGTCATACAAAGGCAATGTGGTTAGGCATGTAAAATTGGTTCATAAAGACTTGGTGACAAATCAGGCGATGTCAAGTGTTGTAAATAGCCGGCCTAGTGTAGAAACTGTTTCGAAAGTGACCGAGCCTCTTTCGGTAGAGCATTCTTCGAGTCACAGTGCTTCACAAGATCACATTTCTCTAGCCGAACATAGCAATAGCAGTTCATCTAGCATGGACGTTAAGCCAATAGTCAATGGAGTTCTGGGGAAGACAGAGATCCAACGGTTGGATATTAGTGATAAATCACCGCCATTAATGAAAACGGAAAACATATCACCTCCACCTTCATCAATGAACTCTAAGGCTATTAAGCGCCCTCTACCGGAAGACAGTCCGTGTTCGGGAACGTTTAGTTCTTCAAAAGTGGGGCCAAAGTACTGCAAGTCGTGCGACATATCTTTTAATTATCTTTCAAACTTTCTGGCTCACAAGAAATTCTATTGCACTCCAAGACCAGGCGAAGTAGCCGGTCAAGAGTCTTCGTCAGTGCAATCTGTGCAATGATGCAGCGGTTTCGGAAAAGCTGATTATTCTGAAAAATTACATCAAACGTGTCTGTACATTGCTTGTTTATCATGAGTTTTGGATTGAAAATCTTTCTAGTGCCATCTCTGTATATTAAGACCATGTTGTTGAAAGAATTTCACATATTTAGGCTAGTTTGATTGATACACATTGTGCAATAGACGATTTCTTGTATTAAACCTTTGTGAAAACATTTCCTATCTTCTCAGGAAAATAACCAAATTTTATCTACTTGCATCATGGCCGAATTTTTGCAGCGCAGCATCGAAACACCATCAACGCCTCCTAAATACTAAATGCCTGCAACTTTCTGGCTTTTAGTTTCGTCCTTGGTTCACGATACACTGCCATCTACCGGAGTTCTTCGAGAAAGAAAAATTAACGATCGGTTCATTTCTAAATATAACTTTAAAAATCACCAATCAAAAAATTTACTTTGAGTATTGTTTGGATCCATCGCCAATAACTGCAAAATGCCCTTGGTTTACAAAGCACTGACATCTACCGGAGTTTTTCGAAAAATTAACGATTGGCTCATCTCTGAATTTAAATTAAAAAATTATCCAATCAGAAAATAACAACGGCATTATCGGATTGCCGCAAGGTGGCTTTTAAAGTGAAACCAATCTCGACGGTAGTGAAGCAAATGTACTAGGTATTTAGTATTTAGGAGGCGTTGAATACCAATTTCGTATCCTTGGAGTAGCGAGTTCCAGTTTTATCAGAAACAGATGAAGTTGCATAATATTTACTTATAAATTACCCTGCAAACGTTTTAAAGTTAATGTTAGCTTACACATTAGTAGAAACACAATTTATAATTTTTTTCTCTAAAAACTAATAGACAAAAATTATTTTAGAAAGTTAATTAAATTTAGCAGAAGTAATGAGTTCATCAATTATTGTTATTTTCCCAAGCACTGCAGATCTTATTGCTTTTCAAAGTAATAGAAATTTTGCATTTGTTATATTTTAAACGCACTGAAAATGTGAGAAACAGATTATATAGTTTTTTTTACACGGTGTTTTTTAAAAAATAATAAGTTTTATGTAAAACGCCAATTTTTCTATCCTTTTACTAACATTTTTTCGCTTTTAATCTACAAGAATACAATCATTTTTTTACAATATTAATCACAAGGATTCCAAATTCTGGTAAAACTAGTTAATATTGAAAATATATAACATTTTCTGTTTGTTGATGCTTACATTATGTTTCTTCGGTAGTCAATTTATTTATGACAACAAAAGGAAAAAAGGTTAATGAAACACTTGATTTTTTTAAATTCGAATTTTAAGAAACTTCACAAATTTTACACTTTTTAAAATGTAAGACTATATTATATTATATATAAAGTTACTTTCCATAAAGTTTCATATAATTCATAGTTAAATGACTAATATTTGTAATTCTGCAATACTAGCTTATTTAAGCAAACACCATTAATTAATGATATTAAAAAACATTGCATTTATATTTTATTCAATGCGTACTTTTAGATATTGAGTATAAGAGAAAAATTTAGTTTTTCCATTACTATTTTCTGCATTTAGATTTTTTTTACGTATTTTACAAATTTAACTACTATATCATGATTGCTTAGAAAAGCTAACTGAAATTTTTCTATTGTCATTACTTTTAATAAATATTTGAAACGTAATTTAACAACTGAATAATTTAAGCGAATATTTTAAAGAGCTTTGTACTACGTAATTTCAAAATACGTATTCGTAAATTGTGAAAAACATCTCAAAAAACTTCAGACTATGATTTGAAATCTTTCTAACTACAAGAATTATCCCTTATTAATTGTGATACAATTTAGTGTTCTGTTGTTTAACCTGATTTCTGCATTTAAAAAAGTCTTTCAGCTATTTCGGGCAGAAGTTACGGTCACAATTAAGGAGTTACTAGTCTTCATTTTCACTTTTAGCTAGTCCATGACCGTGAACGTGCTTGTGCAAGAGTTCATTTATGACAAAATATGCTTCTGTAAGAAGAAAAGCTATAAGCATAATAAACTAAATTCATGATTAGAATTTAGTTAAAAAAACTTTCGGGTAAATTATGCACAAACAGTAATTGGTTTTGTGAAAAGTGAAGCACGCTGTGCACTGCTGCACTAAGAAAAGGTATTTGTACATAATTTGTAGAAAAAATTCATATTTGAAGTATGTACAAATTTTTTTAGAATACATAAATTGTGTATTCATTTCACGTTATGTAGTTGATGAGTTTTATGATTTATTGCTTCCCACTTTCAAGATATGAAATAAAATACTGTTCACAACATAATTTGTCATTATTTTGTTATTATAAATTACATACGAGCGATACAATAGCATGTATAATACTAGGGGAATGTGGCACAAAGTGAAATAGTTAATATAACTTACCTCGTTGAAAATAAATAAATTGGAAATTTTTTCTAAAACTTGTTACACATAAAGAAAGAACAATCCAAATATTAATTAAAACATAAGCGAATAAATAAATAAGCAAATATGTATGAATTAATTGATGTTTGAGAAACATAAATGAGAGAATGAATTACCAAATAAGTGAATGAAGGAATAAATAAGTGAATTAATAAGTAAATGAATCCAAATACATTAATCAATGAAGAATTACGTGAGTAATTAAGTAAATGAATGCAAAGGTAAACAAAATGAACTATTTAACTTTGCCCTATCTACTCTACTCCCGCGTGCACTTGAAAAATTACATTGAGCTTTTAAAATCAAAACACGCCTAATATTCCCTAAATAAAGACTGCCCTGGATATCAGTATATCGCAATTAATACTTAAAATTATAACTGCAATTTTTAAAATCATTTTTAATAAAAAAAATTTTTTAAAGAAGCACGAATATTACAACAAAGGTATCAAACTTTGAAAATGACTTGTAGAATTATTTTCGTTGATCTTCAAAGGTATTTATTTTTTGACAGGAAGAAACTTAGTTAAAATATTTCTAGATAGGTGGCACTGCAAACTGAAAATATTTTACCATTTCACTTTGCCCAGCTATTTAACTTTACCCCACATTTCCTTATATACTAGGTGTTAAATTTTAACTTGCAAGACCATTAATACCAAGAGCATACCAAACTAGAATCTTACAGTTTTTGAGTTATGCGACATTCATACATACGTACGCACACATATATACACACATACATACATACCTGACGTCAATATAAAACTCGTCGTAATTAGCTCGGGGGTGGTCAAGAAGGATTTTTCGGCTGGTTATCTGTTGGTAGGTACATATGCACGTGAAGACAAGTCAAAAAAAAAAAAAAAACTACTCCACATTCATCCGGGGGTGAGCAAAATCAAAATTTACAAAGTGCAAGCTTTTCTAAAGTTCAAATATTTTCTTCATTTTAATGTTAGTGATAGCTAATAACGTATGAAGTTTTCCGTTCATAAGCATCTCTTTGAACATCTAATAAAAAAGTAAAGCTACCAGCTTTCCTTAGATCAAAGGAAAACTTTGCAAAATGAGATGATTTCAAAACTTTTCGCAAACTTCGGGCTTTAACTGCAGCATTAAAATTTGTCATTACTATTTTTGACTTGCACGTATAAACGCATTTAGAGGCAAGAAAAAATTAAGAAGTTGTGAATCTAATGTTAAATTCAATAAAATTTTCTTTTTA
>JAXGGA010013839.1:0-33915 GCA_038373865.1 Uloborus plumipes
AAAATATTGAATATATTTTTGAAGTGCCCTAACTCGAAGACCACTGTTGTCAGAGAAGAACCATACTTGTTTACAGCATTGAAGAAACATTTTTTGTACCAACAAAATCAAATTAACTCGGGTAACAGTCTCACTTGTGCTGCTAATAAAGGACAATCGTGTGAAAATTGCTCAAATTAATCGGGTTTCAGATTTAAAGATGCATGAGAAAGTCCCTGAAAAACGTTTCCCTGCGGCCATTGTTCAAAGACATTGTATCACCCGGGCTCTTTTAAAAGACACGTTAGAGTCCACATTGGAGAGAGGCCGCACTTGTGTGAACATTGCCAGGCGTCATTTGCTCAAGCTGCACATCTGAAGCGGCACAAGATCGTTCAGGAGGGGGATCAATTACCCCCCCCCCCACGACTTTGGAAAGTCAATGTATCTGCATATAAGTTGGCGTGTTTTTTGTTGTTTTCTGGCAAAATTGCATTGTTTTTGCACCCTTTGCCCCCCCCCCCCTGGAAAAACTTGAAATGATGGTCCTGATTATACTACATTTGGTAGTGTTTGCATGCCAAACTTTTATTACTAAGCATTTTTTCCAGTCCTTTTACCCTTGCGAGAAATTCAATTCTTGAATTTTCAGAAGCCTGTTTTATTTTCTTTCTTTCTTTTTCGTTTTTTTTTTTTTTTAGTAAAACACACGTACAGGGTTCGTACGGGTCCTTGAAAGTCTTTATAAGTCCTTACTTTTTTATTTAGCCTTAAAAGTGCTTAAAAGTCCTTATTTTAATGTCCCAAGTCCTTGAAAGTCCTTATTTTTACTCTGCCCTTATTTCAAAAAATCAGATTGCCATTTTTCGATTAGAGCGATTTCTACGCTGCAGGGTTGCAAGTACGATATTTCCGCTTCGGTCGCACTTCGTTCCGGGAACTCTATTCAGAATTAAGAGGGGGCGGGGGGGGGCAGCTCCGCTCCTGTTCTAGGAATCCATATCCATCGATGCAGGTGCCAAATCAGGGACACAATTGGTCAAATTTAAACAACTGATAAACTGAGCTACGTTAGCCGAACGCTTACGGCTTACCCCATGATGCTTCCCCCCCCCCTCCACCGAGTGGTCTAAGGAGTAAACACGCTCACCCCTTTTGTTCTCCGACTAGTTCGGAGAAGCGCCCCTTTGTTCCGATCCGCACACACGTCCTGAACTTGCCCTTGGAAATTACTCTCCCACGTGTTTGTAGTGATCAATAGGGTGGAGCGAAAAAAATGAATTTTTGATTTTCGTAAACGGGTATCTTTCATTTACTGTGAATGAGGATAAGTAACAAATCTGTAAAATATTTCACTTTTGCGACGTCATCTTTAGTCTGCGCATTTGGCCTAAAGTTTTGAAATTTTTGATTTTTTTTATAGATTTTTCAAATTTTTTTTTTTAAATATTGCAAAGGATAAAACTAGTGACGGGTGGTTATTAAATGGAATAAAAAGGTTTGAAATATACAAGGAATTTTTTAAAACCATTTTAGATTAAGGGGGTGCAAGTCAAAAAAAATTTTTCAATCTTACTCAATAGATGGCGCAAAATGCAACTCCTTTGCACTGCCCATCTATGACGTTTGGTGACGACTATGGTGACATCACCATAACGCTTATCTTAGGCTTTAGCCGCAAAACTCGAATGACAACTGACATTGTATTGATCTTCACGACTATCTATGCTTACGACGACAGAACCGGTTCGTGGAAAATTCTTCGGAGACTTGCTTGGTTCGGTAGGGGAGTGTGGAATGCGTTTCATTGTTTGAAACCCCTCTTCAAGTTTTCTCAGCCCAAAAGAGGAAAAGCAAAACCGCCTGTCGGGCATAGGCATCGCTAATTCTGGGGGTGCAAGCACGCTCTGGGGAGCGACGGTACAACTTTGTTTCAAAGTAGAATATTTTTTTTAAAATATACCAATAAATACCCAATAACAGATTGTTCCATCATTCTATAATATGGTACTGAATAATAAATAATTTCAAAAATGTATTTATTTGCATGTAATTATTTATTTATTTTGTTTGAATTTTCGAATGAATAAAAATACTCCAATTCTCAATATTGTTCTTGCATTGGCGATGTGTGGTGATACACGAGGTTTGTTTCAAGTACGAAAGCCAGTTACGAAAATAGTTGAAAAGTAAATTGAAAAGAAAAAAGAAAATTTGTTAAGTAGAGAAATAATTATTACTGCAATACTAAAGCCACTTTGGAATTAACAGTATTTATACGATATGGAAATGAAGTGTGATGAAAAATATTATATTGTAAAAGGGACGATATCATGATCTAAAGAGCTCCCTCTTTATTGATTAGATAACGATGGCGCAGCTCTCAATCATGACGATATTGCACTTCGGTTCTTTTTGTTCATGTAATGTGCTCCGTGCGGGGCCGATGGGAGGCTAGGACTGCCTAGTCCGTTTCTAGGGGCCCAGCTAGGAGCAGACTAGTGTAAGTCATTGGCGGATTTAGGCTGTGAATTCTGGGGGTGCAACAAACCGGAGTTTCCGTGGGGGGGGAGGGGGGTTCAGGACAAACCGAGTCCAAGGGCCCTCCTTTGCAGAGTTTTGAAAATTTACCTTAAAAATGTTGGTTTTCAGCTGATGTGAGAGCAAATTTTATCGCATTGCTTACTGGTATGATGTGCAAGAATTTGAAACAGTTTATGAGATTTTTGATAAAGAATAGTTTTTTTTTACTTTATTAGCCAGAGTTGTTTCAAAGAAAGAGAAATTTTAATGATACACCTGTATATACCCAATTACTCAGGATAAAATCATAATTTAAGAAATGCAATTGTTTGATGTTTGTATAATTTCTTTTCAAATGAATGAAAATACTTTCATTGTCAATACGTAGCACAGTGACATTTCTTTCGCGATTTTAATGTGAGGTGACACACTCGGGTCCAAGGGCGGATATAAAGGCGGATATAAAGATGGGGACGATCGCCCCTCCCTTGAGGATCTCTTCCCCAGCAGTTTTTGAATTTTGAAGTTCAAAAAAGGCAATTTTAGTTGATCTTTGATGACGGAGCTCTGATGTGGAAAGTTTTCGAAATGGAAGACCAACAACATTTGTTAACAAGGATGCGTGGCGAAAAACATGTGTAAGTAAGAAAAAAAAATCAATCGCCCTTCCCTTGTAATATTTCTGGATCCGCCCTTGCTCGGGTCCCACAATAAAGTACATCAGAGAATCTCAAAGTGTTTTCCGTGGACCCCCGGGGGTGTCCTACTGAAACAGTATAAACTGAAGAACGAATATTTCTCGAACTCACGATTTGAACAGATATTTGACACCTAATTGAGTTCCGAATAGATTTTTTGTTTCCATAGCTCAAAATAATAATGTTAAGTATTTACTGCACAGCAGCGCACCCACGGAGCTTTTTTGGGCATTTAATTTTGGAAAGTGTACTTTATCCGTAATGATTGAAAATTACTCCTCTGAAAATACAGCTGTTACAAAAAACTTCCAATAAACTTATCCACCCTCTAGGGTAACATTTTTTCATTTTTAAAAAGAATATTTGTTGCAGTTTTCATTGTTCGATGTTTTATTTTATTAATTTAAGCGTAAGGAAGCACTAGATTGCTGTGTGTCTTTTATCATTTGCAAATTTAAACTCATTTTTTTGATACATATGTAGACAGGGGCGGCGCTAGCAGTTTTACCGCCCCGGACAAATTTTCAAATTGTCGCCCTCATCGGGATGTTAAAAAAAAAAAAAAAACAGGTGGGTGGGGGTTCTAGCCGTTCACATTCTTATAAATTTAAACGTCTTGAGCTCGAATTATGCTTTTCATCTTTATAGGTGTTTTCCATTAAAAAACGTGGTTTCAGAGCCACCTCCCCTCTCCACGAAAAAAAGTTTTTTCAATGTAAAGTCTGCTAGAGCTAAGTCTCGAAAAAAAATTAAAAATAAACTCAAACTGCAGACGATTTGTAACTATGACGAAGAGAATTCTGAGCCTCAAAACCAGACTAACGTAAATCACTGTGACTATTTAGCAAGAGAAGTTAAAAACGTTTGGCTCATACAAAGGTTGGGACGAACGCTCTTTTAACACTGGAAAGTAATTGTTAAGGTTTTTTTTTTTTTTTTAGGAATTACGTTCATATAGTTCGATGCGCAATAAGATTTTTAATACGATGGAGCATTGCCATTTTTTGACTTACGTTAGTTAATCCGGTCCTGCATTACAGAATTAGTGTCGCTAAATAAGTATTCATAAGAACAAAGAGCCAGACTTATTTTTATCCTCATAGCAGGTTGAAAAAATCAAAAGAACATCAATATCGGTCAAGTGCGAGCTAAAAAGCATTTCGTGGATAATAAAAAGATAGATATATAAATTAATTAATAGAAGTTCATTGTCAATAAATACAAGCAAATTAATCTTGACTTGATCATTCCAGTAAAAAGCAGCACAATAAAACCAAATCATGTTTATCTCTATATATAAAGATGACGGTGTTAGTTAGTTAGTTTGTTTGTTTGTACGTTTGTAACCGCTGTACGTTTGTCCACCCTTCGAAGCCCCCACAGCACCGACAGACCTGAAACTTGGCGCAAAAATTTCGAACGTATCCTCGTGTAATGCATCTCGAAGGACAAATTCTAAATTTCGATTTAGTTATTTTTAAAATAATTAATAAGTCTCATTTTTGGTGTATCCGCCGTAATTAAGGGGGGAAACCTTCCTCCACCGCAACATTATATATCGCTGGAAAGGGTTTTTTTCTGGAAAAAAAAAGTTTTAGCACGTTTGTCTCCGTTAATTAGGAGAGGAGATATTAATTAATCAAATTTAGTCAAATTTGAAGGCATAACTCTGTACGCAAAACTGAAACACTAGATCCATTTTCCATACAAGCTGCTCTTTCTTCAGTGGTTTAAATTTACGTATAGAGTTAAGCCTTGAAAATTTACTAAATTTGAGTTTATCGCTTGTTTTTTTAATTTATTTGGCGAATTGTTTTAAACTTTAAAAGGACTTTTAGTGTAGTTTAAAAGGTTGTGGAGAAAACGGTAAGACTAGAATTTCCTATGCGATATTTTAAAAGAACTTGATGCATTTATAGCTTTTAAAATGCTATGAGATTTATAGCTGTGATGCCTAATAAGTGAATTTGAGGTGTAATATAAGAATATTTTTTTAAAAATTAATGTTTTGCTGTGGCCAATAACTCGCACAATATTTTCAGAAAATTATAGTAATTGGCCCCATATGGGATGAGAACGCTACAGATAACTCTAAATGTTTAGCAACAGAAAAATCAAATGAAGAGTTTAATGTATTAAATAAGCTCATGTCTCTAAAAGACTTCCAAAATATTTTTGGAGGCGAAGTAGACAAGATAAAAGCACTGAAATATCAGGAGGAAGTTTCAAATAATACATGACCGTTATACAAAGTTTGGCGCTTTTTTTCCAGAATGATTTTTCTAAAAACAACTCTACCAATACTGAAATACTGACTGCAATTATAACAACAAATGCAAATTTGACTAATGAAAATAATGTGACAGCAGCAACAATTGTGATAACTCCTCTGAAAACTCCTATAAATTTGTATACGTCAGCTACTTCAAACAAAACAACTCATTGTAGTAAATTTATCGATGATTACCAACAAAATGCGCCGAAAAGTAGGAGAAATTTTTTTTAATAGGATACACAAAAAAAAACCATTCTTTATAATTTCTGAGAGTTATAGAGCAGCTATTGAAAACAATGAACAAGAAAAGCAGCAAAAAGGGAAAGATGGAGAAAGATATTGAATGCTATAATGTTATAATATATTTAATGAACGAAAAATATATTCAATTAACGGTATAATACCTTCATACAATGGTATACTATATTCATGTAAAGGAATAATATTTTCATATATATATATGAATAATCCAGTATAACATTGAATGTTTACATGGCCAATAACTGTATGGTTTCATAGCCAATAACTATGATAAGGTGGCCAATTACTATCAATTTGACATTTTTGTTTTTGCGTTAACTTTTTTTCTAATAATACGTCTGAAAAAATGTTTTCAGACAGTATGAGTAGTAAAATGCATTAATATAGTATCATATGAAGTATTTCTTATTTATGCAGAAATATTTCATTTATTTTTTTATTCAAGCATACGATGTCGCTAAAGTGGCCAATTACTATACCGCTTCGACTATAATAATTTTACTTCAGAGGGTTGGAGTGAATTTAAATTTATTCAGTGGGCTTACTTTCCATTTAAATGCACGGGCATCGCCGTGCGGGTACTGCTAGATAAAGCTATAAGTTAAACTGGACAAAAGTACAAATTGAAAAGAAGTACCACAATAGCATGTCGAGTAGAAAATATCTCAAAATATAATAAAGTCAACAAATCATTTGAAAAAAAGAAAATCAGGGCTTTTTTTACGTGCTGGCGTACACACACACACACACACACAACTATATAAACACACATAATTATTTAAATAACAATAAGAAGAAAATGACCTCTTATTACTTGTTTGTGCCCAATAAGGAATTATTACAGAATTTATAATGATATTTACCCAGTTTAGAAATGTTTCTTGAGAGCTGATAGTATGTTGGAAATGTTATAATCAAAACAGTGGAATAATATTGATGAAATAAAATATAATAAAATCATTGCTTCAAAAATATCAATTTATATATTTTTTTCTTTATAATCATAGATTAAGAATGCAATAAAACAACATTAGTATTTGATACACACTTTAATGACAACTTGATGAGAGATTAATTGCTTATGCTGTACAAAATTTGAGAGATCAAATTAATGTTTAACGTTATTTTCCCTCCTGTAGTAACTTGTAGTAATATTCATTCTCTGCTATCAAGTCTGTTAAATAACTATTAAAAAAAAAAAAGAAATATGAGGACGAAGGTTACAATTCAATGCATTGTTCTTCCGTGGTACTCTATTACTACAAACTCCTAAAGAAACAAGAAAATTAAAAAGCTTTTTCTTACTTTTAATTCTGCAAAATTTGCAATTATTTTTTAAAAACCTATTTGTTCAGCTAATTCGTGTTCAATTGCCAATGTAGCTAGGCCATTTAATCTATATTGAAGAGTTGTGGAACTTAAATTTTTTTTTATTAATTTTAATTTTGAGAAAACTCCTCTCGCCACCTGCCACACTTATTAACAAAGATAGTAAAATTCTTAAAGCAATAGCTAAATTTGGTGCAATATCAAGAGCTGAAACCAAAGATAAAATTTCGATTGGGCTTTGCTTTTTACCTAATAAGGCCGAAACTGACACTATTAAAAAACCGGGTCGTTTGGTAACCATGGGAGGACCCCTGTATATTTAGTTCGTGAGATGCAGTTTTGTTTTATAAATACAAGTTTAACATGCAAGCCTGTTTTTCAAATTAAATATTATTCAACCTCATGAATACATCGCAAGAAACGAATAGTAATGAAAATACATGAAACTTACTTCAGAAATATTCCTTTCCTAAAGACAAACCAAAGCATATTTTTTGAACTTTTTGCCTTTACTTAAAGATCGACGCTGATGATGGTTGAGTTTAGCTGCAATACATAGCAAATGGTATTAAGTTTTCCGGCCACAAAGATACAAAAGGGCTTTCTAAAATCACCTAATTCGTTGAAAGTTCCCTGCACGAATAAACGGTAAAATTATCCAGGCATACGTTGAACCTAAAGAGAAAACTCGTTTTATCGAAGAGGTGGTGTAAGTGACGCACGTGTTTTCTTTTTACTAGTACAAAAGAGAAGCAACACTACCGAAACAACAAAATCATAAAAGTGTCCCACTTCCAGGATTGTCCCGCTCCCCTTTGCATCAGTTTCAAGGAAACAATTAGCAGGAAGAGAGTTTGGAAAATAGGAGCCATAAAGCAAAGGCCTAGGGCCCAAAATCATGCGAAGTACCCCGAAGTACCAAGGTTGGGGCCTCGGTAATCGGACCGCACACGACGCTGTCTCGCCGTCTCGCTTACTGATAGGCAAGGGTGATCAGATGACGTCCCCGACAGCAATTACGGAACAAAGAGCTCACGATAAAAATAAGACCTAAAACTTTCACGTTCGTTTCAAGCTTCCAAGCTGCAAAAGGAAATGTGTTTGTAAAAGACGTTTGTACAAATTTGTCATTAATGAAAAATGTATTTTAGACATTCAAACCAAAATGCCGCCCCTAAAATTTGGCGCCCCGGACAGGGGTCCGGAATGTCCGCCGCTAGGGCCGCCCCTGTATGTAGAGAGAAAAAAAGCATTGAGAAGTAGAAAACAGAATTAGTTTATTCTTCCCTGGAATTTTATAAACCATCTTGCTATATTTAATGTAAAACTCTGTATAATGAAGCTTCTCAAAAACTAAATTTAACAAAAGAAAAAAAAAAGAATCTATATAAAACTAGGACGGGGAAAACTGTTGAAATTTCTCCGATTTTGCATCTTACTTCACGTATAAGGGTTTTTCTTAAAATTTCTAACCCCTCGCAGGAAAATATCCTGGGCGAGCCACTGAAACTAGACAAGAGACAACTAACATACAGAACAATGAATTAATAAACAACAAGAAGGGAGGAAAAATAAAGCGTAAGAGCATATTAGAAGAAAAAAAAAGTTATCAAATCAAGCTTTTTTTTTTTTGGCGCACGTGGGAGAGGGGGGGATTCGTCTTGGAGACCGGGACAGGGAGCTTCTGAACTACATAATATGTTTTATTTTGGGGTTTTCTTTCAAGAAATTTAACTTGCATTGTAGCTAGGAAAAAATATAACGTATTTTCCATACTGTTTCCTGATGAAATATACTTAATTTATTTTTTAAAAATTTAAGCAAAATTGCGGTGCACCCCCTGGCACCCCCGTAAGTCCGCCTATGGTGTAAGTTCTGTGGGATGGCATAGGCGTGTTTTAAGGGGGGCGAACCCTCCCTGGCATAAGCGTGTTTTAATGGGGGGGGGGGGGGGACCCTCGGAACCCTCCCAAAGAGAAAAATAATTTCACTACACCATTCATTGCTTTTTTAATTTATTCATCAAAAAAGTTTAAAAAATTAAATTTAAAATAAAAATTCCTGGGCATGGAAACCTGCAAGTTGGGCCCTATTAATCGTTCATTAAATCTTCTTGGATAGAAAAAAAGTTAATATGCTGTTTTGAAAAGTTCTTCTTTTAATCTCATCATGCCTATATTTCTAAATAATACCGTGCAGTATTATACTAATTTGGCTGAGTTGTATCAGCTTTACAGTAGCTAATTGTCTAAAAAGTTGAAAACAATATTTTACCGATGTATTCGAAGTAAACTAGTATGTAATATGCAATACACCGCCAACTCTGCTATTTCGATCCACGAACTGTAGTTTCGTGCTTATTATGCACTCATCAGCATGGAATACGAAACTAGCCGAGTTGAAGACAAAAATCCTAGGAAGGCCAACTCGGCAGTTTCGTATTCCATGATGATGGGTGCATAATAAGCACGAAACTGCAGTCCATGGATCGAAATAGCCGAGTTGGCGGTGTATTGCATGTTCCTGCCTTAGCCCTTGCTTAGAGGCGGTTACTGACTGTTTTATATCTTGAGCTCTGCCTTAATTTTCGAGTTGTACCCAGGGCTGCGGAGTCGGAGGAAAAATGGTCGACTCCGACTCCGGGATTTCAAAACTTTCGACTCCGACTCCGACTCCGACTCTCGACTCCTACTTTTTTTTAATTATTTTTTACCCAAATATGAAGAGGGAAAAACCCTAAACAAAGGTTGAAATAAGTCCCTTTTAAAAAGTTTCATTTTTATTCATGGCCGTAGCCAGGACTCACTTTAGGGGGAAGGATAGCAAGTTGGGGTATCCCAGTCGGATGTCATGAGAGGTCATTGTGACCTCTCAAAAAGTTCAATTTTCTCAAGAATTCTCGCAGGTAATTTCACCACATTTATCTCAATTCTCGGAGGTCACTGTGACCTCCCAAAAAATCCATTTTCTCCAGAGCAAAAGACAAGTGCCGCTCTTGTCATTTGACTCCGTACAAAACTAATCCTTTTCTTGTTAAATGACCAGACTTTATTTTAACACATTGCATTTTTGCTGCAAAGACCCGTCATTTGAAGCCCTTTTTAATGATCCTAGATGCTTAGGATTTGGATATTGGACGATGAAAATTTGTATCTGTTAGTTTCAAAGATATGTTTTCACCTCCATAAAATTTCATCCAAATCGGAGCTGGTCGGAGTCGGAGTCGACATGTTTTTCAGCGACTCCGACTCCTTTGGTCCAAAATCAGTCCGACTCCGGCTCTTCGACTCCGACTCCGCAGCCCTGGTTGTACCGTACCAAGTGCGGTCGCTCGCTGGTGCTCTAATTTCACATTAGCTACCAGTTTTTTTTCGGCTCTCTTTGCTTTATAGGAAGATTTTTACCTTCAACTCGGCTAGTTTCGTATTCCATACTGATGAGCACGGAACCCTCCCCCCCCCCCAATTCGATCAAGCATTAATCGGTGTTTCTGAATAATTATGTAAAATTTTCACAAACGTGACATACGGTAAAATAGACGAGTCAAAGCTAAAAAAATAAAATTCATTTTTCTTATTTTCTTCTGCCTTAATTATTTGATCTGAAAACTTTTCTGATGTTGCAACTTTGAAAACAAAGGAAGGGAAAAAAAATATTAAAGCTCAAATGCAAAAAATTCGTTTCGAAAATTTTGAAGGGGGCTGCAGCCCTATCAGCCCACCCCCTGAGTACGCCACTGACAAGAACGCTTGTTACTCATGTAGTTGAATCTTCGCTGAGCACTGAACTTCAAAGTTTTGCGCGCTGACCATTTTATCATAGCTGTCATCCTTTTTTTATAATAATATCCCTTTCTTGTTATTTTTTAACGCATGAATCTATGATTTGAATAACTTCCTCTATGTCACACGTTCATTCACGCTCTCACCATTCCTCACTTTTGGCTGGCTTTAATTATAAATTGTGTTATTGAATTACATTCCAAAATGTCCAAAGTTTCCACTTTTGAAAATTGTCTATTCTAAAATTATGTATCGCGGGTTGAAAATTGAGGGAGATAGTGACTTGTTCCTCTCTACCCCTTTGAAGAAACAGCTGCTTATCAAAGGAACAATAAGGGAGGAATGTGGTTTGGACTGGGTATTTCCGAGAAAAAAGGTGTAAGCATAGTAGAAGAGGGTGTACGCCGAGAGAGCAACCGCTAAAGTATCACTGGAACAGGTGCAAAAAAATTTAAGAAAACTTGAAACTTCACACATTTTAGGGTCGTTATAACCGATTTTTCAGTGTGTTAGTAAATGTGTTAGTAAAAAATGTTAGCATTTAATTTTTTTAACAGCTGCAGATTATTGGTTAACTAATTGCGTGCCTCCCCCTCCCCCAATTCCTCTTTCCTTGCCCCTCCTTTTTTCTTTCTTTTTTTTTAGTTTTTCTGAAAATAAGAAAGAGTTCAAAGTCTGAAAATTAGAAACTGTTCCCCCGAAGTCCTGTTCCCCGCCATAATCATTTTGAAGAATCTCAAATTTCTTTTCGTAGACTTCAAATTCCTAATTTTTTAGGAGAAAAGAGCCACCTAAAAAGTTTGCCTATACTTGCGTCTTTGGAATTTCAATTTCGAAAAATCGCCGATGAGAGTGATCGCTTTTTCTGGTTTTCAAAAGGTGGATCTGGTTCAGTCCTTGTTCTAACGTCAATAATTATCGTCTATAATCGCGTTTTAAAGACTCTTCAATTTCTAAAAATTTTCTTGATAGTAAAAGTTTTTCAGAGATTCCCTTAAAAATATTTTCTAGTTGCGCCACTGGTTTAAATATGTGATAAGAGTTAGATGAATGAACAAGCATCAATCGGTGTTTCTGATTTGTGCTGTGTATATAATGTAATAGTATTATAATTATACTAACATTCAGAAAAACCATGCCCGGACAGATTTCGAATGAAAAATGACGAGTTTACAGAGAATCGCCCATCTGTATATATTTTTGAAAACGTCAAAAAGCATTCAAGAGGAGTAGAAACTTCATACACTTGTGCTTCATACACCTTCATACGCACCTTGTAGGTTTGCAAGCAAATGACTATTTTTGGTCCGTTATTTTAATTTCGCCCAATGCATTATGTCAAAATTATGTGCATTGTGGAAAATCCGAATATGGTAATGGCAAAGACGTTTTGTAACATAACTTAGAAATAGCATACAGAAAGAGTTGCCTAAAAATTGAAAAATCAACATCTTTTGTTCAAATAGCTGGCTGTTATTCAGTGTGAACTATATAGAATGATCAATGTTGAGAATAAAATTTGAAAATAAAGATGAAATGAATCATTTTATCAACGGAAATCAACTCTTCATGTTGTTACCATGGTTACGTTTTTATTTCCCTTATTTGTTGCGTTCTTTTTCCCATAATAATTTTTAAAATGTATTTGTTTTGGTAGTAATCCAAACTCCAAGTCTTATTAAAATTAATAAAATGAACTATTTTAATAGTTGTGAAAAAAATTGTCTGCTTTTCTTTTTTCAGTTTTTAAGGAAGAAAAGTTCGGTAAATTAAAAAATATTGTATAAAGTGCGGTATTGCAACGTTCTTTCTGAAATATTTCATTTCTAAAAATGTATTATTTTGTTTTTAAAGATAAGAAAGAAAACTTCCTTCTTCTTTTAAACTTTGGTAAGATTTCTGTTGGTTTCTGTAAGCAACAAAATTGTTCTTATTTTCTGTTTTGGCTCTATTTTTGTATTATACTTCAAAGGAATTACAATTGGATTTTACTAAAATTGAGTATTCTTTCTGCTAATCAATTTATTACAAAATGATCTTTTAATTTTATACCACGGGCAAATCCGTGCGGGTACCGCTAGTAGGAAAAAAAATCGTATGGAAAATATAGGACAATAGCTTCTTAATTTGCTGTGATGCAAACCAGGGCCGGCCTTAGTAAATACTAACTAATCGTAATAACTAATCGTAGCAAAATACTTTCAAACAGATTAAACATCAGTTAAATATTGCAATTAGCTTTTTATTTTGATATAGTTTTTTTTTAAACATTTACCTAAAGGCAAAAATAATTTGTCGGCGCGGGGCCCCTTGCTCCTACAGCATAAATTGAACTAAACGTAGCACCATACTTTCAAACGGATTAAAAAAAACAGATAAATATTGCCAATTAGCTTTTTATTTTGGTATAGTTTTTTTATTAACATTTACCTAAAGGCAAACATAATTTGTCGGCGCGGGGCCTCTTGCTCCTACAGCATAAATTGAACTAAACGTAGCACCATACTTTCAAACAGATTAAACATGAGTTAAATATTGCCAATTAGCTTTTTATTTTGATGTAGTTTTTTTTCTCATATAAAGGCAAAAATAATTTGTCGGCACGGGGCCCCTTGCTAGAGCGAGGCCCGATTGAGCAAAATCGGTCCAATTGGCCTAAGACCGGCCCTGATGCAAACACCCTTCCAGCAAGGAAGACGAAGAATTTCGCTTGAGATCGAGTCGAGTGCGAGAAATCTTTGGTCTGAGTGTGAACAAAAGGAGCAAGACGATAGAAGATGACAGGTGCCCATTGCCACCCCCCGCCCCGTCCTGATAAGAGAACGAGGGACCTGCTTGACCGCTTTAAAGCTATTCCGGCAAGTAGGATTTCGAGCGAAACTTAGACTGGCTATTTGTCCGACGAATCTACACGGGAAAAATTTTGATTTCACCATGGTTTCCCTCACTGTGTCAAATTCGCCTCTGTTGCGCCATCTGTTGGCATTTGAGTAACTATGAGAATAGTGGACTAAATCAAGTACGTTTCAGAACATGATTTGTTTGTGAATCTTTAAAAAAAAAATATGGATATTTACAAAATATTTTAAGTTGCATTTTGTCAAAAATGTTTTAATGGATCAGAAGAAAAAAAATCCAATCCTTGCATTAAGCCGATTTTTCTTGTAGCTGTGGGAAAGTCATTTTTCCGTTTTGAAGAAGAGCACTTTTTGACATTTATTTTTCCACAAATATACGTAACTCAGCTCCAATTTATCGCATGCACCATCTTCTATACACATCCATCTGCTATAGAAAAAAATTTAATTGTAATCCGACGATTAGTTTTTTTTTTGTAAGTGTGTACGAAAAGTCAGTTTTATCACGATTTTACACTGGAACGGCCTTAAGATTTCAGTCTGCGCATTAGGCCCAAAGTTCATCAAATTTTCAGAAATTTCCGATATTTTCAACATTTTTTAACTCAGTATTTCCTCTCAATATTCACTTGAAGTGTCTTGAAACCTGTTTTTATTCATTTTGTTATTACTTTGAACCCTGCAACTCTTCGCTAGCTCATGTGGAACTACCCAGGACTCCCCACGAGGAGGTGACGGCACTTCTAGTCCTACACGTGAACTTTTCCTTCCAACCTATGAAGCACGTATTTACATTTCTTAGATACGTCTTTCACAGTTAAATTGCTCCTTTGTGTCAAAAATTGATCAAATATTTCTGGCAAATATCCTCGTTTTTACTAATTTTTTTCTTTTTCTGTGATTACATACCAATTTTGAAAAGCTTGTGACCTATTTGGCAGCTCTTTCAACTTATTGAGTCTTGAATGGTAGTTTAAAAAGAGCGCATTTAGAAATCATATTTAAATTGTCAGTTTCCATAATCTTTGTAAATATTGTGTTGTTAAATTACCTGTAAAAGGTGGCTCTGTAATTTCGACAAGAAATCATATCGATGTATACTGACTTTTGATTTATGTATGTAATGTATGAAAATAGATTTTTATCTTTTTTTGGGATCTGAAGCGTTCTCACTTGTTTGCCTGTTTGTTTTCTAGATTGAGCGTTGATAATACGATTTAAAACAAGTTTCTTTATATGCTCTCTCTTATAAACTAACTAGATAATTTCCCGGCGTTGCCCGGGTGCTTATTAATACAACATAGCTCTAAAAATATTTGAATGAATTCTATCCCCATGGGAATATAAAAACTTATTTCATGCTAAAATGAAATAGTTGAGCCTTAAATTGATAATTCATTGTTAATCGTAATCTTTGTTGGAAAATACTCCTATTTAAATGTGTTACATTTTATCAGTTTGTATGCTTAAAGTCTTATCTCTATTAATCTATCTATTCAAAATTATAAGAAAATGACCATTTTGAGACAAAAGATTTGAATTTTGAGCTTTTTGGATTTTTTTTTTAATTTCAAAACCTTCGCCTTTGTGAATTCTAATGCATCAAGGAACCTCTGTGACAAGCTTGTTGAAAATCCTGTGGATTTGTATAAGGAACAAACATACATACATCCATTTATATACATATAGGTATCGATAACAGCATATTTCTTGGGTGCAAAGTATACATTGTTTTGAATAGATGTGAATACAATTTTCTGCTTTTTCCCGGAGAGATAATATTTATAATCTCACACAAATTCATAGCCAAATTAGTAACGTCTGCACTTCATCCTAAAAGAGCAAGGACACTTTTACCGCGAAAGTTATGAACTCTTTTAAAAATTATAGTCTAGATTATGTTTGCTGTAGTCAACATCTGGCTTGGGAAAGCTTTCTTGGACTTCTGTTTCATTTTTTTTTTTTTGGATATTTTTCCAGTCAAAACTACCTTGCTCATCTCATGAAGTTACTGTTGCTCAGTACTTGAATCATTTTTATTGTCAAAATCAATCTGATCAATGACAAATTCTATAGGTTCATATTGAAATGATTTGACAGTATAACATGTTGTTTAGCTTCGTCCAACAGACCCAAAAATCACTTTGGTCCATTGGTAGAGCCATCTAGCTTTTGCAAAAAAATGCAGCAAATTAATTTCATTCAAATGTAATTGGCAAATGTCCCATTACAGAGGTCTACCAAGTTTTTTTTCCAGTTTCCGTATTACAGCTTTGTATTTTCCCGTCTTTGTAGTGCATCCATCAAAACCAATGCAAACAATATCCTACTCAAAGAAACAATTTATTGTTCCTGAATTGTCTAAGAAATGTAAATGTGTGCTCTCATTGGTTGGAAGCGAGGGGAGCGAGGGTGGCACCCAAAGTGCGGCCACTTCCTCGTGGTGAGTCCTGGGTAATTTCAATGAGCAAGCAAAGAGTTGAGTAGTTCAAAAAAAAAAAAAAAATGATTCAGAAAATGTTTTGAAGGCACTTTAAGTAAATATTGAGAAGAAATATCAAACTATAAAATTTCTGCTTAATATTGAAAATATCGGAAATTTTCATGAACTTTGGGCTTAATGCGCAGACTGAAATCATAATCTAAAATGGTTTTAAAAAATTTCGTGCATATTTCAAACCTTTTTCTTCCATTTAATAAACACCCGTCATTAATTTTATCATTTGCAATATTTTTTTTTAAAAATTGAAAAATCTAAAAAAAATCAAAAATTTCAAAACTTTAGGCCAAATGCGCAGACTAAAAATGACGTCGCCAAAGCGAAATATTTTACAGAATTGTTACTTATCCTCATTCACAGTAAATGAAAGGTACCCGTTTACGAAAATCAAAAATTCATTTTTTTCGCTCCACCATAGTGATCAACGTGAAATGTTATCGGTTTGGTCTTGATTGTCAATTTTTAGCTTTAAGATGCCTGGAATGGGGCCTCAACGGCGCAGTGGGTCTGCCCGTCAGTTTGTAATCTCAAGAGGCGCGGGTTCGATTCCCGCCCCTGCCCTGGGTGTAATTTCCCTCTCTGTGCTGTAAATTCTTTCCTTCAATAAAATCTGTATTGTGCTATCTGTGGAGGCAAGGCGCATAGTACGCAGTCCTCATGTGTGTCGAAGTTTATTGACTTCTAGAATAGAATAGAATAGAAGATGCCTGGAAAATGCATATTTAATAAACTGTGGCTGGAGCGGGAAGAATATAAAAACTGGATTGAGACAGATAAAGATCCTCGTAAAGCTTACTGCCGAATGTGTATGACGCAATTGGATATTTCTAGCATGGGAGAATCGGCACTCAAAAGTCATATGAAAAGTAAGTTCATTTTTTACTGTTTCATTTTGTAATTTTAATAAAATGAAATAATCAAAAATTCTTGTGAAACATAAAATGTGGAAAACTTTACTCTTCAATTTTCAAGTTCTATATGCAGTACCGAAGCCAAAATTTTAACAATCGGAACTTTTTCGGAAATTTCCGTTTCCACCCCCCCCCTCCCCCCTTTTTTTACTTTCTTTTTTTTTTTTCGGTATTTTTTGATTTCTAAAAATACCCAGGCAGCTATGAAGCTCAAAAAACTTCCACGCACTGTTCGTAATATTTTAAAGCTACATGAAAAGGTGTGCTTGAAGAAGAAAATCCTTTCTTAGAGCTTGAAAAAGTTTTGAAAGTTAATATAAAAGTTTGAAAGCTGAATTCTCAGGAAATTCATTGAATTGTACTTAGTTAAAAAGAAAAAACAAATCATTCATGCAATTTTTTTCATACATATACAATATGCTTTAACGTGCACGTGTGAACGCGTTCTTCGCGGAAAATAGCTTCTCTTCCTTTCAATTTATTTAAATCTTGTTAATATTTGAGCATGTTTGACAGTTGGAAATTATTTTGAAATGTACAAGAATAAATTAATGTATTTTATGCCTTATTTTAATGCAAAAATGACTTCGGAAAATCATCTGACATTAACCACGTGTTCGCGAAGTATTGCTTCTTGTGTTTGAAATTTCTATCCTTTTGCATCTCAGAAGTATTTTAATATTTTTGCAGTTGGAATTTATTTTGACGCAAATAAACCCAAAATATGTTTATTTCGTTTTCTATTTTGATATAATTAATACTTTTTTTAAAAAAACTTGTTAACACTTTACATGTAAGTAACGGGAAATTTCTTTCTGTGTTTGAGATTTCAATCCTTTTGCATCTCGGAAGTATTTTGATATTTTTGCAGTTGGAATTCATTTTAACGCATATAAATCCAAGATATGTTTATTTCACTTTCTATTTTAATATAATTAATATTTTTTTTAAATTGTTAACACTTTACATGTAAGTAACGGGAAATTTCTTTCTGTGTTTGAGATTTCAATCCTTTTGCATCTTGGCAATGTTGTAATATTTTGACAGTTGAAAATGATTACAAGATATATTACGAAATATTAGCATTTTTTAAAAATGTTTTAATACATATTTTATTTTTTGGACGCTTGCCAAGGCCAGCATTAACAACCTACTTAGTGCAAATGTTTCCCGTTAAATCCTTTTGCATTTTGTTAATATTCTAACATATTAATAATAGTGCTCGCTCCTTAACCTTGGGGGCTTCTCAGCCTGTGCCCATGCCTTAATCAACTAATCATTGTTTTGCAAAAATATTATTTAATTGCTAATTGATAAGTAAAAAAAACATATGTATATCAAGTTGTTAATTGATAAGTAAAGAAAATATATCAAGTAGATCACTTTAATTTTAAACAATCAACTATAACTTGAAATGTACTTGAATTTTAATTTGAGTAAAATTTTATGTTGGCGTTCATAGTGTAGATAAATTTAAAATAATTTTACTTATGTGTTTTTATAATTATTTCCAGGCAAAAAACACCAGCAATAGTTCATATGGAAAAGTTTGGGAAATTATCAAAATAGTATTGATAATGTCACATGGACAAGCCTCAGTCGAAAGGGGTTTCTCAGTAAAGAAGGCCATGGAAGTGGAAAATTTAAAGGATGCTAGCTACATTTCCCAGCGTGTAATTCATGAATTTATTCAACTGTCCGGGCCAATTCATAACATACAAATTACCAAAGAAATGAGGGCGGCTGCTACTTCTGCAAGATCAAAATACTATCAGTACTTGGAAAATGAAAAATTAAAAGCAAAGAATGAAACAAAAAAAGTAAAACGAAAAGCATTAGAGGAGGAAGTAATTTTCTTTTTAAAAGAAGAAAATGTTTCTTCAAAAGGACATAATGGAGACAAATGCAAAAGCTAATCAGTTGGCAGATGAGGCCGAAAAAACTAAAGACATTCATTAACTTGTTTATGCAATCACATGAACTAAGAAAAACACTAAGTGAAAAAGATATTGAAATAAGTTCTTTGGATGTAAAATTATCAGAGAAAAGTTTGGAATTAAAAGATATGTAATGTGATTTTCAGTTTCAGATTTTTCTTTGTTTTGTTTTTGCGGAAAACTTTTAGGCCTTTTTTTTTTTTTGTTATGTTTTTAATCTATTTTTTTATGTTCTGTACTGTCCATCATCCTCTAATTGAATTAAAAAAAAAGAAACATTTGGAAATGTTGAGAATGTATAGGCCAATTTGTTATTAATTATTTTGAGGTCCTTATTTTTTGGATTTTTTAGTCCTTGAAAGTCCTTGAATTTTTTTTTGAAGAAGTGTGTACAAACCCTGATGTAGTAAATGCAGTTGATAGTGATAGAAGAAAGCACAGAACTAAAATTGGAAGTTAAAGAAGAAAATCCAACATACAGCCCCATTCATATGGATTTCAGAACGGTTTCATACTTATGTGATTTTTTTCTAAAGCAGGCCCATTTAAAAATGAAACATTCACCTCTATTCAGAAAAAAGAGTGTTAGTAACATTTTGAATACTGTGCTCATTGTAATCCCAAAATAGATTATGTAGAAATATATTTTTTACGGTTAATTCTCACAACTTATCATTTACCTTTTAAGATAAAGAAAACAACATAAACCATAAACATTAATAATACTAAGTATTTTTCAATTAGAAGTAAAAATTTAATCTATTAAAATTAGTAATTATCAAGTCGCATAATAAATCTTGCTTATAATAATATGGGAACAGGCTGTGAATAGTTTGAGGATGGTGCAGTCATCGCACTATAGCTAATTTCATGTGATTATTATAAAGTAACCTTTTCACTTGACAACCTTGCTTTAAGCAGCTACTAAAAAAGACATTTTTTGTTAGTCTATCAAAAGATTTTTCCAAACAGTGCACCAAAAAAAAAAAAAAAAAATTAAAAGAAAGAATTGTTGTGCTTTTTTGGTCTTCTAAATATACTTAAATTATAATAATCTATTTATATAAAAATGAATGTTGGTAAATGTGTATATGTGTATGTGTGTTCCCTAAGATCTCAGAAACTACCTGGGAGATTTGGCTGAAACTTTCACCGTTTGTTCCTTTTGGTACTGGGAAGGTTTAGAGACCAGTTTCAACAAAATCCGATGGGTAGTTATTTTTTTATTTCAATTTTAGACCTGATTCTGACTTTGTAATTTCAATTTAAAACTCCATTTTCGAAGGCTTTCATCAATCCAATCGAGTATTAAGTGTATCAACTCAATTCTCTGGCAGATAGTTGGAATTGCTTGCTACCGTAATTTTGGCGATCTTTTAAATCGCGCCAAGAGCCCTCAATAATGGAAGTTTTCCCAATAACTATCTCAAGTATAAAGGATAAAAAAGGTATTTGATTAACAGATTAATCTTTTTTTAAAAACAAATGAGATTCAATTTCATGTTTCGGAACTCCTTTAGATTTGTAGAGGCTTAGATGTCATGCATTATTTTCCAGACGAACACTATTTTGTTCTTTATATCTATTGCTGTTTTCAATCAAAGTGTGTTACTATATTTTCTCGCCAAACATCCAATCAATAGTTCGTTTTCATGTCCATACTATTTGCTGTGATATACCGCAATATTGGAAATTATTTTAACGCCTTACGGAATGGTGTACATTTAGCGCCAAATATAATATTCAAATTGATTTCAGATTGCCAAAAAGTAATCATCTTCATAGAGAATACCTCAACATTTGGCGACAATTTCTCTTGCACAAAAGTGATAATACGTAAGTTTCTTTATTTATGGAAGGGATAGGGGTTCAGAATTATCCAAGGTATCCCAAATTAGCTACCAAATTGGCGACTTTTTAAATAGCGCCAAGAACCTTCAATAATTGAAATTTTCTAAGGCACGTTGCTACGCATCCATTTTTGTTTTCGAGAGTAGAAAAAATTATTTGTGTATGATAAATACCTGATTAAATATGTTTCCTTCTCAGACAAACATATTATTGCATGACAGTACTCAAATGCTACCATATTTTTTAAGGTGTTTGCTTTTTCATGTCTCTGTAAGCAACAAAGTTGTTCCTTTGTTCTCTTTTGGCTTATTTTTACAACATACTTTTAAGAAACTACAGTTGAATTATAACTAAAATTGAGATTCTTTCTGCGATATCAATTCATTACCAAATGACCTTTTACTTTTATACCACGGGCAAAGCCGTGCGGGTACCGCTAGTACTAAATAAATTCAAGTATAGTTTGAATTTCCAATAAATAAACTTAACAATTCCATCAATTGTCTAGAGAGGAAGATTGTAATTTTTGAACCAGGTGTTGACCGAGTCTTAAGACATTAAAAAAGAAATGTTTTTACAGTGTAATATAGCAAATTTTATAGTAATTTTACAGTAATATACTAAAATTGCTAGTTTTACATTTATTACAGTATATTTTGCAGTTTTAAACCTGAACTTCTGCTGCCAGTATCATACTGTTGCTTTTACAAGGACCAGCTCAGTTGAGCCCAAAGCCTGTTGCTGGTCGTTACATTTATATTTGTATTTACAGTATAATACAGCTAATTTTACGGTAATTAACTGTAAAGTTGCTAATGTTACGGTAATAAACTGTAAAATTGCTAATTTTACCGTAATAAACTGTAAAATAGCTAGTTTTACAGTTTATTACTCTGCATTTTACAGTTTAAAACTGAAACCTCTGCTTTCAGTATTATACTGTAAGAACAACAGCTTATTTTTTGTAGTGTATAACAAACTAAATATCATAACTAAATGGATCAATACCAGTTCCTGAACTTGGTATTGATTAAAATAGTTGAAGTGCTTACTTTCTGAAATAAATGAAGGGCCAGGGGGAAAAAAGATGAAAGTGACCAAAAAGCGATTTCGAGAAAAACGAAGAACAAAGTTTGATTTCTCATAACTCCCTTTGTAGTTAATAGAGTTTTCATGTACATTTCGGTCGATTCTCATCTTTTCCCCCCTTGTGGTTTTACCAGCTGATATTAATCCTTCATAGCCCCTAGATAGCGCTAATATCTCAAAATTGACGAAAAAGTGACTTTCATCTTTTTTCCCCCTAGCCCTTCAAATGTTTCCAATGTGATATAAAATATGAAAAGTGTTATTTCAGCAGTGCTAAATAATTTTCAAAGTTCTGCAACTCTTGTTTCATTTGACAATTTTAATCATCATTGAAGTTGTAAATTGAATTTCTCACCTGAAGTAAGTTTCTCTATTTCACAACTAAACAAATACACATATGTGTTTTTGCTTATTAGGAAAAAAAAATGGTAGTCCAAGAACTGGGATACTTTGGTCCACCTTGAAGAGACCACAAAAATAAAAACTTTTAGAAGAATTAGAAAAAAGATAGTATGTATAGTAATAGCAGCCGTGAAGTTGCTAAAGATTCAAATTGTGTTGATTCTTGCGCAAATGGAGATTCTGTCATAAATAGCACAAGTTTGATTGTCTTCATGTTATACAGCGGAATTCCAGCATTGTTCGTGATGCTTAATAATCTTCCCATCTTCAAATGTTTTTTTCCTTACTAAAAATTTTTGGCAGTTGTGTTTATGTTTTGATCTTTAAAAAACAATTTATAAGCTTTAATTTTTTAAAAAAATCAACATTTTACACTTTTTTTTCCAGTTGTCAAAACAGTTAATTTTCGATAAAAGAATTTAAAATAGTCTTTATTTTTTCTTTGCTCTAATTCTTTTCATTTTTTTTTCAGCAATAACATGATGTTGGATTTGAAGAAATATGATGTCAGACTTTAATGCACTCTTTATAAATACACACCTTATCCGCATATTTCAGCTGAAAGATTTTATCGAAGCAAAAGTGTGATTTTGTAATAAGTTCCTGCAATATTTTTCGTAATCTATATGCATTGAAATTCACATAATATTCATTTTTGCTCTGGAAAAATATCTGTTCATCTTAACATCAGTGAAAATAACCTTAATCAATATGAATATGTAAGTGGTCATCATTTATGAGATAAGTTACAGAGAAGACTCCACCAACAAGAAATCATTTGATGAAAATCAGCTTATTTCATAGCTCATATTTTTCACTTGTCCCACCTAAATGAACCAAGTCAAGCAAAAGAAACATTTAGAGTACTTATTGGATTTTTTCCTAGTCTTTTCTACCTGCCAGCAAAAGATGGTTTACATAAACTCGGACATTGTAAATAAAGAGACAAAATTATTGTGTGTGTGTGTGCCTGACACGATTGTTTAATCTTAGTTACATATTTCAGTGTTTGTGTCATTTTGTTAGTATTATGAAGTGAAAAGTTTTGCTTGTTATTGTCTTCATTTCTTTCTGTTTTGGACGATTCTGTGCTACCTTAAATTAACTGAACGTTAATTGTCTTAGTTACAACGAAGAAAAGGACTGAAGAAGCATTCAATTCTGTTATTGTTTACAGACCCTCAGAAAACTTCCTTTTCGGTAAAGTAAATTTCGTGACAACACACCAGTGCCTTCTTTTTCTTTAACTGACCAGGAAATAAAAAGTGCAATGATGTAGAAATCTTTTTACATACAAGAAGGTTTGTAGGGAACTGAAAATATACTACCTATAAAAACAGATTTTTGGGAATTAAGGTTTGTGTCAGTTTTGTGCTGGCTCTTTGTCGTAATTTAGCTATTTTTGCGGAGTATTGTAACTGATACAGAGAAAAACTGGAAAATGAAACAAAATATTCATGACGTTTGCTTGAATGAAACTTGACATCAGTAATAAAATCTATGAGCGAAAACTGAAAATTTTGTTCTTTTACATTCTTCAAATCCAGTTTTAAAGTTGAATTGATGACCTGCGGTTAGAAGAACAGTGCTTTAAAAAGCACTGAATTTACTTCAGCAGTTTTTGTACCAAGAATGAGTAATAAAATAGGTTACATTGTAAGTAGTATTTCCGACTTAAAGGCCCTTCAGATCTTTAAATACTGAAATGACCTTTGAGAATTCATAGTCGTGAGGTCATTGCTGAATGCACTTGCCGCTTTTGGCAATGGAATACCATTCGGACGTCCATGAAGCTAAAAAGCAGCATTTGTGTAAATGTTGCTCGAAGGCATTTTCTCGACCTTCAGACTTAAAGTCACACATGCACAATCACACAGGCCAGAAACAGTACTCCTGTGAGAACTGTTCAAAGACATTTTCTCGTGCTTCAGGCTTAAAAAAGCATATTCGAGTCCATACTGGCGAGAGGCCATATTCTTGCGAAAACTGTGCAAGGACATTTTCACGATCTTCAAACTTGAAACAGCATATTAGAACTCATACTCGCGAGAAACCGTTCGTCTGTGAACATTGTTCGAAGGCATTTTCTTCCGTTTCAAGTTTAAGAACTCATTTAAGAAACCTTACTGGCGACAAGCCTTATTCCTATAAACATTGCTCGAAGACTTTTCTTTTCGCTTCACATTTAAAAATACGACATGGGAACGCATTCTGGCGAGAAACCATATCACTGTGACCATTGCTCAATGACCTTTTTTCAAAGTTCAAACTTAAGAGCGCACTTGATTGTTCATACTGGGGGTAAAACATATTCCTGTGAAGTTTGTAGTAAAAAATATTCTCGACGAACGAATTTAAAAACACACATGAGAATCCACACTGGAGAGAAACCGCATTCATGTGAACATTGTTCAGCTTCCTTTCTTGCCGTTTCCGACTTAAAAAGACATTTGAGAAGACACACAGGTGAGAAACCATATTCCTGTGACCAGTGTTCAAAGGCATTTTCCGACACGTCAGCGTTAAGGAAACATTTGAGAAGACACACTGGCGAGAAACCATATTCCTGTGAGCAGTGCTCAAGGGCATTTTCCGACAGTTCACATTTGAAGAGACACACGAGAATCCATACTGGAAAGGGACCATACTTCTGTCAACGTTGTTCAAAGTCATTTTCCGACTCTTCAATTTTCGAGACGCATTTGAGCATCCATGCTGGTGAAGAATCATGTTTCTGTGACTATTGCTTGAAGGCTTTTTCTCGACCTTCAGACTTTAAGTCACACATGCGCATTCACACTGGCGAGAAACGGTACTCCTGTGGAAACTGTTCAAAGACATTTTCTCGTGCTTCAGACTTGAAAAAGCATAATCGAGTCCATACTGGCGAGAGACCATATTCTTGCGAAAACTGTGCAAGGACATTTTCACAATCTTCAAACTTGAAACAGCATATTAGAACTCATACTCTTGAGAAACCGTTCGTCTGTGAACATTGTTCGAAGGCATTTTCTCAACAAGGACAACTGAAAAGACATTTGGGAAGTCATAGTGATTTGAAACCAGTGGCGCACCCACAGGGTGAGCTTAAGTGCTTAAGCCCCTCCCAGAAGCCTAAAGATGAACCCCTTTGATAATACCAAATTATTTGAAATGCCTTTTTTTTTTTGGACTCAATTTGTGGAAATTTACCGACAAATAGCCTTTAACCCCCTTCTTAATTTAACCAAAAATGACTAGTTTTTTTTTCTAGGACTTCAAATTCCAAAACTTTTCAAAGGAGGACCACTTAGCCCCTCCCAGGAAACAATCCTGGCTGTGCCACTGATAGAAGCCATACCTCTGTGGATATAGTTGGAAACTATTTTGTATGCTTTAAAAGTACGAATGATAATCCATACCATGAGTAAAATTAGACTGTTTAAAAAAAGTACAAATGTTTACATTTAAAATGAGTTAAAAATTGGGCAAACAGCTGTTTCGGGGCTGTAAAATAAAAGCCCATCATCAGTGCATAGAAGCAGAAGACAGGTTCACATGTCCTAAGCAGTCAAGTGAGCCACTTGTCAAGTGAGGTTCACTGCTCACAGCTGTTTGCCGAGTTGCATTTGTACTTTTTTTAAACGTTGTCTAATTTTACTCATTTCCTGGTACAAAGTTTTCGACTGCTTTTTTACAATAATCCATACTAGCCAGAAACAACATTCCTGTGGACATTTTTCTACGGCCTTTTCCGACCGTTCATATTGGGCATGATTTTAAATGTCGAGTACAATTTGTCAAGTGCACACTGGCAAAGTTAAATAGTTCATTTCATTAGCTAATTTATGTATTTATGAATGAACATACATATATCTCTTCATTATTGATTCTTTTACTTAATAGTTCACTTATTTATTCATTCTTTTACATAATAGTTCACTTGTTTATTCATACACTCACTTATTTTCTTATTCATTCACTACTTTATTCATTCATTTTTTTATTATGTGTTATGTATTTTATTTTATTATGCGTTTATTTATATATTTAATTGTTCATTATTCACATTTGATAGTCTACACTGACAAGAAACCATATTCTCGTGAAATTTTTGCCGAGGCATTTTCTTGGTCATCATCTTTGGGAAGTTGTTCTAGTAAGAAACCATGTTCCTGTTAACCCATTTATGCCCAGTAGCCCAAAAACGGTACTAAAGCTGTTTTTCACAAGTTAATACAAATATACAAGTACAAATGTGACGACCAGCAGCAGGCTCTGGGCCCAACTGGGCTGGTCCTAGTCAAATTAAAAACCCCAATGAAGATCAATGGCCCTCTTAAAGCTATCTACTCCATTGCTCCTTACCGCCTCTTCCGGTAAACTGTTCCAAGTTCCCACTACCCTGCTAAAATAGTATTTTTTTCGAATTTTCAGATTAGTCTGAGATTTGAACAGCTTAAAACAATGACCCCCTTGTCCTACTTTCTGTGCGAAAATCTAACCCTGCAACATCATTCATTTCAATAAATTTAAATAACTGAATCATGTCCTCACTGGTTCTCCTTTGCTCAAGACTATACATATTAAGCATTCTAAGTCGAGAATCATAGTCTAAATTAGAAAATCCTATTACTAACCTTGTAGCCCTTCTTTGTACCCTTTACAATGAATTAATATCTTTCTTCAGATAAGGAGATCAAAACTGAACAGCATACTCCAAATGAGGTCTTAGCAAACTTCTATATAGAGGCAGAAGAACCTTTTTAGATTTGTTTGAAATAGATCTATTAATAAACACAAGCATCCTATTGGCTTTGTTACTAGCTATGCTGCACTGTTGGCTGAACTTGAAGTCCTGATTTATTGACATTTCCCAACATTTACTGCCATCAGAGGTGGCGCTAGGAAATGCCCGACAGGGGGACAAGTTTCCCCGACAGGGGGGCATAAATATAATTTTAACATTTACAGTTCACTGACCTCCCCCCTCTCCAATCTTTCCATTTTTTGTGATGCGTAAACACAAAAGTTATCATTCTTACCTCTAACAAAACAAATACGAATTTTGTATTTACAGTTTACCATCAAACTAAAAAACGATGATTGAAACTAAATAAAATGATAGAAACATACTAATACAGGTTTTATTATCCGAAATAAATAGATACACAGAGAACGAAATTATTAATTAATGAAACTTTTGAAATTTTCCCCAGGTTTCACCAGCTTAGTTACATCTGTTTTTTTAATTCTATTTATTATAAACGAAAATTTCGTGGGGTTCCCCCTCCCCCGTTTTTGTCTTTTTAAAAGAAATGAAAAGAAAAGTATGTTTCTTAAATTAAACATCACTCCATTTTTTATAAGAAATTATTTTCCCCACAAATATTTTTATTTGTTAGAAATCCTAATTCTGAAGTCCGAGTAAAAATGTTGGATTGAATTGACAATTTTGGAGTGATACCTTATAGTATACTGCAAGTAATCACTTCAAAATACCGAAATTTTTCAACTTTTAATCGGCTCCGCCTCTTGTGCTAACTTTTCTTATTTTATTTTAAATGACATGCCACCCGAATTTCAAAATAGAATGCTGTTTTACTTTCGGTTTTTTCGAAAATATTATTTAATTATTGAATATAAGACTAATAATGAAGAAACATTTTAAATACATTTCTATTTAGTTTCATCTTTACATCACTTACATTAAAAAACGAAAACCGTTAGAACTTTATTTTGCGAGCTTTTTTGGCTGCAAAAGCTTTTACTATATCATCAAATGATAACTTAGACAATAATGATAATAATAATAAAAACAAAAATAATACAAGCTGAGTAACCTTAAATATTTCCAAAACAAAAAGTTTTTTGAATTCATAATTGAAAAATTGGGAATCATGTAAAATGAGAGTTCTATCTTTATTCAGTTTATCTCAAATTTTTCAGTAATTTTTATTTTGAAATTAAGAAAAAAAAAAGAAAAAAAGGAATGCTTCCAATTGTTTAAAAAAAAAATAGATAACTAAATACCAAATGAGTAATTGTTTTCCTTTTCATATTGACTATTATATTTAATACGTTTGAAAACTATTTGAAATGAAAAAAATCTTAAAAGCCTTAAATACTTTGGCAAATGAAAAATATTTTCATGAATTTCACTTTAGAAAAAATCTCAAGTACAAAATGTAAATTTTACATTTAAACTATCCAATATTCTGCATTATAAGAAGTGTACAGTGAAATTTTAAGAAACTTAGAAATCCTAAACTTAGCTGTGTAAGAAAAGGAACGAGAGCATTAAAAAAAAGTTATCATTGAATAAATGTTTATTAATTAGCATTTGTTTATTAAATACTTTGCGAAATATCACATATTATGGCTGAAAAATATTTTATACAATTTATTTGTTTAAAACAAGAATTTAAATTTGAAAATTGGTACTTTTTATTAACGCGATAATTTCCATGAACAAAAAATTTCCCCTCTTTTACAAAATTCTTACATGGCGATTGAATTTCTTTAACTCTCTTACTCTCAACGCCAACCCCGTATTGCAGTGATTGACCAAAAGTAGCCAAATTTTAATTCTTACATTAACTAAGTAAAATGGTTTGTTTAATAATGTTTATTCAGAAACTCGATTAAGTGATTTATTTTAAAACAGGTCATTTTTATTATTCAAATTGTTTAGAAATATATATTTAAAATATTTTTTAAATAAAAAATGCGAGCATCCATGCAGACTTTGATGCTTAAAGCAGTAGCTGAATAATCTTACCTGGTTAAAGAATGAACCCCTCCCTAGTTTCTGAAAACGGGACATACACTGCGATTCAAAAGTTTAGACAAAATGCAAATATGTGAATAAAAAGAAAACTATTCAACGAAATGCTTTCAAATTTCTACCGCAAGTACACAATATGATCCCAAATACGTGTCTGGAGTTCTTATAACCATAACTGGAATCAAATTTTGGATATTACAGAAGATAGTTTTTTACATTGTTGCAAAAGTTTAGACAATAGTCAGATTTTATGCAAATATCCCTTGAAATGTGATTGGTGGAGGAAAGGCGGGACTGTATTATTCATTTATAAAGTGCAGAGATTGCTGAACAAATAATCAAAATCTCAAAAGCTCTTTAGTTCTCGTGTAAAGAAGATGAGAAAGTTTTGAAGTCGAAATTTGAAAATGAACCTACTTTATTAATTTTTTGTCTTTTAAATCGGCTCTAGTATGGTAGTACATTGTTTTTTACTTTGTGGAGAGCAAATTCAGACATGCGTATCGATCAAAAAGTCCAAGAAAAATGATATTTCTTAAGGATGAAGGAATTGAAAAAACGGCTCAGACTGACGATTCGCCCCTTAATCCTACAAAACTTCAACTTGGGTCAAAAACAGCACGTGACAGCATAAGTAGATGAACATCTGAATCGGAATGCATAAAAAAAACAAAGAATTGTGCCTGAGCCTTGTAGGACACAGTGTCCCAAATAAGCCAGATTTTATTGGTAAAAGCAGCACAGCATATGATCATTGGATATTTCTCAAGTCCCGCGAAAAGAATTATAATCCATCTAGGCCATCCCAATTTTAATAATTTTTATCAAAGAAAGTACCATTCATTTTTAGTCACGATGATACATATGCTGCTTTTCACATTAAAATCTGGCTTATTTGGGACACTCTGTCCTAAAAGGCTCAGGCACAATTCTTTGTTTTTTTTATGCATTCCGATTCAGATGTTCATCTACTTATGCTGTCACGTGCTGTTTTAGACCCAAGTTGAAGTTTTGTAGGATTAAGGGGCGAATCGTCAGTCTGAGCCGTTTTTTCAATTCCTTCATCCTTAAGAAATATAATTTTTCTTGGACTTTTTGATCGATACGCATGTCTGAATTTGCTCTCTACAAAGTAAAAAACAATGTACTACCATACTAGAGCCGATTTAAAAGACAAAAAATTAATAAAGTAGGTTCATTTTCAAATTTCGGCTTCAAAACTTTCTCATCTTCTTTACACGAGAACTAAAGAGCTTTTGAGATTTTGATTATTTGTTCAGCAATCTCTGCACTTTATAAATGAATAATACAGTCCCGCATTTCCTCCACCAATCACATTTCGAGGGATATTTGCATAAAATCTGACGATTGTCTAAACTTTTGCAACAATGTTAAAAACTATCTTCTGTAATATCCAAAATTTGATTCCAGTTATAGTTATAAGAACTCCAGACACGTATTCGGGACCATATTGTGTACCCGCAGTAGAAATTTTAAAGCATTTCGTTGAATAGTTTTCTTTTTATTCACATATTCGCATTTTGTCTAAACTTTTGAATCGCAGTGTAGTTGATAAAACTTAGAAGGTGAATTATATTTTAAACCGCGGAAATATAAATTGACACAAATAATAGCACTTATAATTTAATCAGCTCAGTTAAAATCAATGCTATCCATCATTCTTATTGTAACCGGCAAGCGGCAAAAGACTACATTCTGCAAATATCGTTTAATATTTTAAAACCATCGGCATAGTATAACACAACTATAAATTATATCGATAAAAAGTTATTTTTTTTTCTTTTAAAACAAATGTACATGCATGTTAGAGAAGGATATGCAATGCAATTAAATGACAAATTTAAAAGCAAAGCTCTATCATTTCTTTGAATGAAACACAATAAGTTCTTACCTCTGTAATGGAGAAAATTATTTTCGGCTTTAACTGCACTTTCTTCTTACTATACGAGTAAGTGCCTAACTCATTAGACCGAACTTTAAATTGCGTCGAACCACTAGTTACTAGAATCGTCCAACTGTCCTACTACTTTTCGAATCCCATGGCCCAGACACCTAATGAACCTCAGCGCTTTTGAAAAGTTTCGTCTGAGGTCTTCCATACGGGGACCTAAGCATTTCCCCACTTCCCATCCTACATTTCCTTTGAAAATTTCCGATAACCTAACTGTCACCACGGACCTTACGCTGATGGGCTTTTCACGACTCAAGTAGCTGCAATCTGCTTTGTATCGTCCGCTCAATGCGGGAAATTGGCACACTACCCCCTGCTGACAAGACGACAGCAGGCAATGACTGACAGGAAATCATTTAGAGGGGGCAATTCATCGAATCGCCATCGGGAAGATCGGAAAATATCTCTGAATGTCAATGAATGTTTGCTCTAAACACGCTACAAGCGATTTTCGTGTGTGGTCTGATTAGGAAGAAAAATTAGATTTCTCCTTTTCAACAAAGAAACTTTGCCCAAAACTAAATTCCTGTTCGCCTAAAGACACAACGAGATGAGAGCAGAAGGATGGATCACGAGAAGACCACCTACCAGGAGGTTCCCGTGTTCTGCATTGGATAAAAATTCGTGCTATTTTTCAAACAATGGAAATAATTTAGATTTTATTTTTTTGGAAGAAAAAATATTTCTTTGGAGAATTTGACTTACTCTGTCGGAATCAATCAGATTTCTAAAAAATTTTTAGTGTCGGAATTTTTTTTTCCGACGAGCTCGGAATTTTCCCCGACGGGGGGGCAAGACGCTTCCGACAGGGGGGCAATTGCCCCCCCTGCCCCCCACCTAGCGCCGCCACTGACTGCCATACCCCACTTGTCTGCCCATTTAGTAATATGATCCAAATCCTGTTGCAGCTGATTTACTTGTTCATCATTTTCTACAACCCTCATAATTTTTACATCATCAGCAAAACAATTCATGTTTCCAGAAACATTTTCATGAATTAAATAGTCCTTCTTCTTGAGAAAACCAGTAAGAGCCACTATTTGGACATCAGAGTTTATTTATTGACAGCTATTTTCAGACAAATCAGTCAAGCAACGATCCAGCATGGGTAGCCACAGAAAGTAAGTTTTTTCTTTGCGAACTTATTTTTCATAAAATTAAACTATTTTAAAATGATTTGCTTAAAATTGATCACAGATGCCTTCTGTAATGTTACTTTGCAAAAGTAAAGTCAAGTAAGGTCGTATTTTGCTCGCATATTTGCAAAATATCCCATAAACAGGACGTTAAATAACTTAACAAATATGGCAACGGCGAACTATTTTAAGCCTAAAATGTATGTAAACCATTCCAAAGAGTTTTAAGCAGATAAAAATTGTTAAAAATTGTTAAAAAAACTTGGGCATAAATGGGTTAAGTTTGATAGTAAATATCTTCCCTTGGAAACTGATAGTTTCATATCAATTTTCTTAGAACCCATTTCTCAACAGGAGACATAAGAGTATGTTTGAAATTCCGCGCATTCTAAGAGTGGTGAATGAAAGTGGAAATTTTGTTTGAGGAATGTTTTTTCCCCTGAAAACTTATGTTTAGTAATGTTATCATCTAATAAAGTTGTTAACGTAGTTGACAGTTTTAGACGACCTGTTAGACTGTGCATAACGAGAAAAAATAAAAGTGTTTTTAAAAAAGTACTCATTAATGTTCTAGTCCTTTCTTTACCTGTAAATCATGGAGTGATTTAATATTATTAATGAAATGATTAAAAATTATATGAAACTTGACTTTCTTCGCCTCAACTTTTCATGCCTCAAATGTATTTATTCTGTTCATTCTCCTTGTAGTGTTTTTTAAGACAAAATATTTTTTAAGTTTTTTACTAGTAATCACATTATTCGGTTCACCTCGGGCAACTATAATGTTTTTTTGCAAAAAAGTTCAATATTCAGCTCTGTTTAACTTTAGTACCACATTAATTATACATTCAAGAAGTTGCCTATTGTAATTGCTAAGTTGGTATTGTCATTACCAACACTCTTTTGCGGTGTAGTGCGTACATTCTCAGTCCCGCACAAAAGCGTATATAAAGTGTGGGCCCAGGCCCCTCCTAAAATCAAGAAAAATGTTAAGTAAAAGCATAAATTGGCTGACGCTTGTTCACAAATAATTTTCGTGCTTTTTACCAATTAAAAAAAAATTAAAACTGTGGAATCAGCCTTCTCTCCCGCTGGTCCGAAATGAGAGGAGCCGAGCCTACAACTTTAATCTTTTTACTAGTAATGAAATGGGGGAAAAAGTAAATGCTTTCCGATGCCAGATTTAAGGCTGCATTTCGGGGTCAGTGTCCCGCCTGTTAACTTCAGAGAGCAACAAATTTAAGTGTGGCTTCAAGCATGGAATCAAATGGGGATCATTACTCCTTTGACGAGATCAAAGAGATCCTGAAATTCCACTTCTTTAAACTTTCAGTCATGGAAAATTTCCAAGTAACAGCATCTGATTCCCACTTTCCACACCAATATCAACTCAAAATTGCATTTTTACAACTTCAATTTCCAAAAATTTCAGAAAAAGAGTTTTTCTTTAGTTCTAGCCCATCTTTTCTCCAATATTTTGGTGTCAATAGCCTAAAATTGCATTTTAGGGTTTTAAATTAAACAATTTCCGCTAGAGATCTCTTCCCCAAGTCCAGGTATTCCAGTGGAGTAAAAGACTATGCCCTGTGTAAAAATTGTATCACTGCGCAGGCTTCTCCAGACCACAGTCTATCCCTGCATGGGTC
>JAXGGA010013840.1:0-33914 GCA_038373865.1 Uloborus plumipes
AGCAGTAAGAAAAAACCCAAAATAAAGAAAAAAAAGGAAAATAATTGATCATTCTATAATACTTGTACTTTTTTTTCTTGTACATTGAAATAGTTTTTCACAAGGTGTTCTTAATTTTCTTAAATATAATTTATTCATTACTCCACCTTCGTTTTTTGAATGAGTTGGTTCCTTATTTAGTGTTTCACTTAATTTCATTGCTTCATTTGTCATTCTGGTTTAAATTAAGTATAGCTTATGATCGCTATTTTCAACGAAAAATTTACTAACTGATATCTAAAAGCAAATATATTTCAGAGGAAATTAATAAAATTGAAATCTTATGCCGCATTCACTGTAAATATAAATACTTGATGGAAATGATGTCGGATTTATCATCGGCTTATAAGAGTTATAAGCAAAATTAAAGGTGAATTACGAGAGTCGGATTTTCTACTTAATGGTACACACTTGCCTCATCATAATGGTACGCACTTGCTCCGCATAATAGTACGCATATGCCTCATGATAGTGGTACGCACTTGCCCCATCATAATGGTACGCACTTACCCCCACCTTACTTTAAAGAAAGGGAAAGTGCGTACCGTCATATAAACAAATTTTAGTTAGAGTCTTTGATCAAAATACCCCATGTATTTTATTAGTAGCTATTACTCAAAAGAAACAACTTGCATTTCTTGACTTCAATTGCTTGGTATGACTACAAGAGAAACTGAAACAAAACCTTCTCGATCTTTACTTTAGAGTTTTTTTGAAGACATTTAAGTTGTCTCAGATTGTGTTTCGTCTATTGAATCCAGGCCTGAATTCTACCTATTAAAATTATCATTAGACAGTTATCTAACATAGTCGATGCGTTGCAGAAGCCATTTCAGGACAGTGTTCATATAATTCCCAGTGGACGCACTTACCCCGTGGACGCACTTACCAGAACTCACCCTACTCATCTTTGTTTTTTTTTCCCCCTGAACTGAAAGAACTCAAAACACACCGCTTTGACAATTTTTAAAATGTCGCCAAATTGTTGCGTAACTGTTTTGGGATACCTAGGATAATTTTGCTCCCCTCCTTACTTTATGAAAATACATTAAGTATTATTATGTCACTAATTTTTGTCACAGAGAAATGGAAATCAAATGTTGAGATACTATTGCTGACCATAAAATGACGTTAAAAGTTTTTATCCTAAATGATTTCGAAATTAATAGGAAACATTTAGCAATTATTTATGCAATAAAAATATTTTTGAAAAAAAAAATTGAACCGACTTCCGAACTTCACTCAGCAAATGCTCTAAAAAGTAAAAAATAATTTTATTCTTTGAACACCATCGATACTACATTTAAACATAAGTTTTGAAGTCGGCGCAAAAAAGCTAAATAGAATCATTCGAAACTATAAATATAAATTTAAATGAATCCAGGTTCTTTATTCGCATTCGCATTCATTGAAAAATACATATTTATGTAATGGTACAAATATTCAGCTCTCAATTTTCAATGATTTCTCTGAAAATGTTGGCAAAATATAGTAAATATCATTTTACCTATAGTTTTTGCGCCGACTTCAAAACTTATGTTTAAATGTAGTATCGATGGTGTTCAAAGAATAAAATTATTTTTTACTTTTTAGAGCATTTGCTGAGTGAAGTTCGGAAGTCGGTTCAATTTTTTTTTTTCAAAAATATTTTTATTTTATTCTTTTTAGTGTAAATGTACATATGAAATAAGGTAATGTTTCCATTGCAAAACTTCAAATAATTTTCTTAAGTAAATGCTTCATAAAATAAACTATGTAAGAAAAAAAAAGAAAGAAATTATCAACGCGTCTAAAATTTTAAACGATTGACACTAAAAAATAATCCTTGTTATTCTCTGGTATTTATTTGTGTACTAGTTTAATTAAAGGCTAAATATTAACGGCTTTTCAACTAATTTATATTTCAAAACAACACTAGATTCTCGCAGTTCATAAAATTTCACGACATATTACATACGTGGCCCGCTAATGAGTTTCATGTTTGTTTCAGTTAAGCCTTCATTCAAAATTTTCATGATCATTATAATAACTGTTTCATATCAATCACGTTCTGTAACAATGGATTTTATATTTAATCATTTGGGACAAATCGCTTTAAATTTGAGCAAAAATTTGGAGATTTTCCTCACTTTCTTCAGAATTCCTTTATCAAACCGTATGTAAATTAAGACTAATAAAACCTGAAATATTACGAATCAATCAGTACCTGGTACGACTTTCAGTTCGTTGGAGTTCAGGAGAAAAAAGCAGGACATAAAGATACTCGGTTTAATATTTTCAAAAAGACCATAGAAAGGAATTTCATTATGCAATCCAGAGAAGCCTGGCGTTAAAAATGGTCATTATTACGATTACTGTGATCCCAATTTCTTTTTCGAAAGATTTCTGCAGGTTCCCGTTATCGAACCCGGACCACGAGAGGATGGGACCAATCGGAAAGAAAGACCTTTCTAACAAAAAAAGAATTTTTGAAATCGGTCCAGGCGTCTTCGAGTAATCTTGAAACATACCGAAAAAAAAAAATTTCTCCGACGAATTGTATAACCTCCTCCTTTGTTGAAGTCGGTTAAAAATGCAAATTAATGGTAATTTTAGTCTTGTTTAAGGGACTAATAAGGGTTAAGGGATTAATTTAGTATGTGGATTACTTTACTTTTTGACATAATTTTAAAAAGGTTTTTAACGGATACATACGGAATCGGAAAACAAAAGAAAAAAAAAATACGTAATAATACTTTACTTTTTACACAACATAACCAAAATAAAACAATTATTATCTGGTATTTATCGACTGCGGCAAAATCTCAATCATCGATATAATGCTCCAATTTTTCAAATGTGGGAGTATTATATCGATGATTGAGATTTTGCCGCCAGTCGATAAATATCAGATAATAATTGTTTTATTTTGGTTATGTCATGTAAAAAGTAAAGTATTATTACGTAGTCTTTGGCACAAAAACTGGCGTCATTTGAAAAAATCGAGGAGAATCTCAGTTATTGAAATCTTGCAGCAAATTTGGCAAAATTCCAGTTCAATCTGATACTAAGAAACTGCCCTATTGTAAGTACCCAGAGAAAGTTGTATTTAAAGCTCCATCAAATTGGAAAATAATGAACCTAATCCAGTTGCCAATCTCGTCAAGCGATTACGTGACCGATACTCTAAAACACATATTTACAAAACTCGAGGAAATAATTGATGCAGTGAACAATCTAGTAATAAAGGAGTACAATTTATTCTACAAAAAAATATTTGCACGTTTCAAAGCACAATAAAAAACACATTGTCTTAATGATAAATATTCTACTTACAACTAAGACTACAAAATGTTTTATAAAAATATTTTTGAAAAAAAAAAAATTGAACCGACTTCCGAACTTCACTCAGCAAATGCTCTAAAAAGTAAAAAATAATTTTATTCTTTGAACACCATCGATACTACATTTAAACATAAGTTTTGAAGTCGGCGCAAAAAAGCTAAATAGAATCATTCGAAACTATAAATATAAATTTAAATGAATCCAGGTTCTTTATTCGCATTCGCATTCATTGAAAAATACATATTTATGTAATGGTACAAATATTCAGCTCTCAATTTTCAATGATTTCTCTGAAAATGTTGGCAAAATATAGTAAACATCATTTTACCTATAGTTTTTGCGCCGACTTCAAAACTTATGTTTAAATGTAGTATCGATGGTGTTCAAAGAATAAAATTATTTTTTACTTTTTAGAGCATTTGCTGAGTGAAGTTCGGAAGTCGGTTCAATTTTTTTTTTCAAAAATATTTTTATTTTATTCTTTTTAGTGTAAATGTACATATGAAATAAGGTAATGTTTCCATTGCAAAACTTCACATAATTTTCTTAAGTAAATGCTTCATAAAATAAACTATGTAAGAAAAAAAAAGAAAGAAATTATCAACGCGTCTAAAATTTTAAACGATTGACACTAAAAAATAATCCTTATTATTCTCTGGTATTTATTTGTGTACTAGTTTAATTAAAGGCTAAATATTAACGGCTTTTCAACTAATTTATATTTCAAAACAACACTAGATTCTCGCAGTTCATAAAATTTCACGACATATTACATACGTGGCCCGCTAATGAGTTTCATGTTTGTTTCAGTTAAGCCTTCATTCAAAATTTTCATGATCATTATAATAACTGTTTCATATCAATCACGTTCTGTAACAATGGATTTTATATTTAATCATTTGGGACAAATCGCTTTAAATTTGAGCAAAAATTTGGAGATTTTCCTCACTTTCTTCAGAATTCCTTTATCAAACCGTATGTAAATTAAGACTAATAAAACCTGAAATATTACGAATCAATCAGTACCTGGTACGACTTTCAGTTCGTTGGAGTTCAGGAGAAAAAAGCAGGGCATAAAGATACTCGGTTTAAAATTTTCAAAAAGACCATAGAAAGGAATTTCATTATGCAATCCAGAGAAGCCTGGCGTTCAAAATGGTCATTATTACGATTACTGTGATCCCAATTTCTTTTTCGAAAGATTTCTGCAGGTTCCCGTTATCGAACCCGGACCACGAGAGGATGGGACCAATCGGAAAGAAAGACCTTTCTAACAAAAAAAGAATTTTTGAAATCGGTCCAGGCGTCTTCGAGTAATCTTGTAACATACAAAAAAAAAATTTCTCCGACGAATTGTATAACCTCCTCCTTTGTTGAAGTCGGTTAAAAATGCAAATTAATGGTAATTTTAGTCTTGTTTAAGGGACTAATAAGGGTTAAGGGATTAATTTAGTATGTGGATTACTTTACTTTTTGACATAATTTTAAAAAGGTTTTTAACGGATACATACGGAATCGGAAAACAAAAGAAAAAAAAAATACGTAATAATACTTTACTTTTTACACAACATAACCAAAATAAAACAATTATTATCTGGTATTTATCGACTGCGGCAAAATCTCAATCATCGATATAATGCTCCAATTTTTCAAATGTGGGAGTATTATATCGATGATTGAGATTTTGCCGCCAGTCGATAAATATCAGATAATAATTGTTTTATTTTGGTTATGTCATGTAAAAAGTAAAGTATTATTACGTAGTCTTTGGCACAAAAACTGGCGTCATTTGAAAAAATCGAGGAGAATCTCAGTTATTGAAATCTTGCAGCAAATTTGGCAAAATTCCAGTTCAATCTGATACTAAGAAACTGCCCTATTGTAAGTACCCAGAGAAAGTTGTATTTAAAGCTCCATCAAATTGGAAAATAATGAACCTAATCCAGTTGCCAATCTCGTCAAGCGATTACGTGACCGATACTCTAAAACACATATTTACAAAACTCGAGGAAATAATTGATGCAGTGAACAATCTAGTAATAAAGGAGTACAATTTATTCTACAAAAAAATATTTGCACGTTTCAAAGCACAATAAAAAACACATTGTCTTAATGATAAATATTCTACTTACAACTAAGACTACAAAATGTTTTATAAAAATATTTTTGAAAAAAAAAAATTGAACCGACTTCCGAACTTCACTCAGCAAATGCTCTAAAAAGTAAAAAATAATTTTATTCTTTGAACACCATCGATACTACATTTAAACATAAGTTTTGAAGTCGGCGCAAAAAAGCTAAATAGAATCATTCGAAACTATAAATATAAATTTAAATGAATCCAGGTTCTTTATTCGCATTCGCATTCATTGAAAAATACATATTTATGTAATGGTACAAATATTCAGCTCTCAATTTTCAATGATTTCTCTGAAAATGTTGGCAAAATATAGTAAATATCATTTTACCTATAGTTTTTGCGCCGACTTCAAAACTTATGTTTAAATGTAGTATCGATGGTGTTCAAAGAATAAAATTATTTTTTACTTTTTAGAGCATTTGCTGAGTGAAGTTCGGAAGTCGGTTCAATTTTTTTTTTCAAAAATATTTTTATTTTATTCTTTTTAGTGTAAATGTACATATGAAATAAGGTAATGTTTCCATTGCAAAACTTCAAATAATTTTCTTAAGTAAATGCTTCATAAAATAAACTATGTAAGAAAAAAAAAGAAAGAAATTATCAACGCGTCTAAAATTTTAAACGATTGACACTAAAAAATAATCCTTATTATTCTCTGGTATTTATTTGTGTACTAGTTTAATTAAAGGCTAAATATTAACGGCTTTTCAACTAATTTATATTTCAAAACAACACTAGATTCTCGCAGTTCATAAAATTTCACGACATATTACATACGTGGCCCGCTAATGAGTTTCATGTTTGTTTCAGTTAAGCCTTCATTCAAAATTTTCATGATCATTATAATAACTGTTTCATATCAATCACGTTCTGTAACAATGGATTTTATATTTAATCATTTGGGACAAATCGCTTTAAATTTGAGCAAAAATTTGGAGATTTTCCTCACTTTCTTCAGAATTCCTTTATCAAACCGTATGTAAATTAAAACTAATAAAACCTGAAATATTACGAATCAATCAGTACCTGGTACGACTTTCAATTCGTTGGAGTTCAGGAGAAAAAAGCAGGACATAAAGATACTCGGTTTAATATTTTCAAAAAGACCATAGAAAGGAATTTCATTATGCAATCCAGAGAAGCCTGGCGTTAAAAATGGTCATTATTACGATTACTGTGATCCCAATTTCTTTTTCGAAAGATTTCTGCAGGTTCCCGTTATCGAACCCGGACCACGAGAGGATGGGACCAATCGGAAAGAAAGACCTTTCTAACAAAAAAAGAATTTTTGAAATCGGTCCAGGCGTCTTCGAGTAATCTTGAAACATACCGAAAAAAAAAAATTTCTCCGACGAATTGTATAACCTCCTCCTTTGTTGAAGTCGGTTAAAAATACAAATCATAGTAAAAGCTCGATTGCCTGCTGGCGCGCATTCGTTTCCAATATGGTACATACTGGAATCCGCCTAACCCCTTATCTCGAACCTGTCACCATGAGCCGCGGGGGGCCGAGGATTAGGAGAGTACAATAGGGACCGATAAGGTGAGCTGGACAGGTGATGACTGTCGCTGGACCCAGGGAAAAAAAAATGTGCGAATGGGGAAACTTCTGTGATAGAGGGAGAAAATCCTTCCAAACATCCCTAACTTCTACAAGGGAGAAAACGTTTTTGCTAAGTTACTAGGCCTAACGTTAAATTCTACATTGCCCTCAGCAGCTGGGGAAAGGAAAATTTTTTCCCCACCTTAGAACCAAAACTTTATTTCTGTGTACTCTTCTTACTTTATAAAGAAAACGTATCCTATGTATCAGCCCAAAAATAGTTTCGATACATTGATATACTCAGGGCCGCCGTTACCAGCGATGGGGCCCGGTACTAATTTTAATGCGGGGGGCCCCCCATGCACCTCCTCCCCCAAATTGCATATTTTTATGCCGTCGTTTCAGCACATTTGCAATTGTAAAAAAAAAAAAAAGAGAGAGAGAAAAAAAAATTACGGAAAAACTTTTTTTTAATTACGAAAGTGTGCACCTGATTTTATTTTCACGTTATTTGTATCGCCAGATGATTTTAAAAAGAGGTGCAATTTTCTTTGCGCAATCGTGTTTCATTCATTAGTGTTTGTACTAGCAATTGTTTCACATTGAGAATCGGCAATGGAAAGCGGGATTTTTTTTTTTTTTTAACAGCTTTCTTTTTTTTTTTTTTTTTTGATGAAATTATTGACACTAAAACTGGAAAAACATGTTCATAACCTTACGGGCCGCCCAAAGCTCCGGGCCCCGGTACTAGAGGTCCAGTATCCCCCCCAAACGGCGGCCCTGGATATACTTATAATTCGATTTCTGGTTATCATTTGATTTTAGACTTGATATGCAATCTGAAAAATGCTGTATTCATTTTTACGATTTTAGTTTCAGTCTATATAGGGCAATTCCACGATAAGGTCAACCAGATGGTAAAATTTTCAAAATTAATATTTCTTAGCAAACAAGGTATCATTTTAAAGGTAAAGAGTTGTATATTTTGAAATTCATGTCTAAATTTTGATAACTTAAATTTTAACTGAGTTACAAGAGGTCAAACTAAGGTCAACATCCAGAGCGTTTTCAAACTATATTTGACGACTCTCAAAGAAGCTCTGTTTTTTCCAAAATATACGTACTAAAATTATAAATTAAGACGAATAACTATTTAAATATTCAATGAACAGCAGGTGATGTTGCAAAAATGTGTAAGGATATAATTCATTTTGATTTGTGACAGAATTCCCATGGGGCACATTAAGTGTTTTACGTCCGACACCAAAATGTGCGATTAATTATGCTGGGCCAATAATTTTAAAGCTACATACATCTAATTTTGTATACAAAGCAAGATCTTTGACCTCATCGATGTAACCTATTAACATTTTGTAACAAGTAAATATTTTTAATTAAAATCTAGGTGTCGGACTTCTTTACGTCCGACACCGTTTACGTCCGACACTGTTACATTCCTTATATAACACTTGTTTACAACTGTGATTCTCCATATTTTGCCTGTAATAACAAAGTTAAAGTGAAACATGATTAAAAAAAAATTTTTTTTTTTGACTTTACTATGCATACATATACTTTAAATTTACTTATTAAATAGTAAATTTGCTTCATAATAATACTTTAAAAGTTTTTTTCCGCTCATGACACAATTATATTAAGACAATTACAATGCACCTGAGTGGTTCTGGGAACTCTTAAGAAGTTAAAAAAAAGTTTATATACATATTATTGCTTTGAAAAAAACAGCAACCCAACTCGAAGTATTCATCTAGAGTTTTGAAGACTAGATCATCACAGCACAACCTGGATTCTGTTTCGCAAAGAGTCAGAACACATAGATTTCTTAGTTGGATTTGTACAACTGGATGCTTACATTTTTTTTATCCTGATTAATATTCATATTTGCTGGTTGATGGTGGTTGATGCCATAGGAGGCACTGTGAAAAAAACTGTTTGGCGCCGCGTTAAAGCAGGAAAAATGGCAGTGACAAAAGCGGAGTAATTTTCTCAAGTTGCAGCACTTTTAAATCCAAATATGCATATAAAGTATCTTCCAGCAAAAGATATACACATAGATACAAAGCATTTGCATCAGTACTGGAAAGCTGGTTTGCCTATTCCAAACATCAAATCTGCTCATTTTGTCAAATCAGTTGGACACAATCAAGTTCAAATTGGTGACATATCAGGTGATAACAAATTAAGAACAGTACCAATATTTTCTATGTCAGAATCTGATAATTCTGGGATCGAAGAATCTGCAGATTTTGATACAGTAAACATCAATGACTGGGTTGGGGTAACGCATGATGCCAAGCTTTGTCTTGGATGTATCACCGAAAAAATTGCAAATTACATTGTAGTATCAGTCATACATACTACATAGTCCTAAAGGCTATTTTAAATGGCCAAGAACTGAGGACAAAATATTTTACAAATTACGGGACATTATTAAACGTATTCGTCCTCCGATCCCAACAGTAAAAAGAGGACAGTTTAAATTTGATGAACCCTTTTAAATGTCAAAAAATAATATGTGTGACCTAGGAATAGAAGTTAAGCTAATTTTCTTATTTAAAACTGTAATCATTGACATGTATTTACATTTAAGAACAACAGTTTAGGTCCAATTCGAAGAGTTTACGTCCGACACTGCAAATTTAAGTCCGACACCAAGGTAAAAGTAGTTCCAAATTAATTTTATTCAAAACAATATCACTAAAAAACTGTAAAATATGCTTTAATCATAAGTATACTATCGATCTTAGCTGTTTTTAAAATTAAAATGTAAGCCAATTCGCAGAGTTTCAGTAAATTTTAAGTGCATCTCCAATTTTAATATTTGTGCGTTTACGTCCGACACCAACTCTTTAAATCTTGTTAATTTCTATTTTAGAGATCTATTTTAAAAAACTAGCATGATTTTTTATTCATTATGATGTAGCGAGTATTTTGAATACCAACTTCATCATTTCTATTCAGTTTATATTTGATAAATGGAACTAAAACTGAAAAATATTTCTTCATTTTTTTACTTCCGACACCTTCATTTCACTTCACTTCACACTCTCCAGGGTCCCCCGTACCTACCACAGCTTCGTGGTTTAACCGGGATAGGGCCGGGGCCGTCGCGAAGTCAACAGTTTCCCTCTTTCTACCGGGCCTGCTTCAAGATCGATTGCGCAATCCAAGTGATCCCATAATCTTAGCACTTCGCATTCTGTAGTCTCTTGAATTAACACTTGATGCTGGTTACCAAAGTCTTAAAAACTTAAATGTCTGAAGTTGATCTTGACATTTTCATTGTTCCATAACAAATATTAGTTCTGCATACATTTTTTATTAATAATAAAAGAAATAATCAGAAAACAAAAAATAATGTAATGGTATTATCGATTGTCATCCATTCCAAGGTTCAACATAAGCTCTTAATTAATGTTTTACATTGCAATTACTCTTTCAAATTGTAAATGAATGCAATAAAAATGTAGTAGATTCAATTAGATCAGTAGGTTTATTTAATACAAAGAAAATACATTATTCATTACATTTTTGAAATTTATTGAACATAATAAACTGGGAAAGGAATCTTTCCGTATCTGATCAGTTTTAATTTGGTGTTTGATATGACCAACTTAGAAATATTAAAGACCTTTTACAATGTAGGCATATTTTAAAAGTAAGATTTCTTGATTTTAAAAAGTACTGAAATAAAATTCAATAAGAAAGTCAAATATTTTCTGTTCAAACTTTTGAATTAATTCAAAGAACTTTAAGTATTTGCGACAACTTCATTGTGAATTTGTGCTCTATTTTTAAATAATGCAAAACACATTCTGAGAGTATTCATTTACAAAAATAAAAGTTAATATAGAACATTTTTTAAATTGTACAGTTTAAACAATAATGTGTAATTAACAATGTCAATTCATACAATGGGTTTTACTTCTGAAATTTTTCGAACTTAAATTTGAAAAAAATATAACAATGATAATAAAACCCAAGTTCAGAGGAATTTGAATACAGGCATCATTGACGTACAGCCCAAAGACATTTTTGAATTTCAATATTTGTATTTTACGCCAATTTTGGTCAAATTAGGTACGAAAACTTTTTTTTTGCGTACCGTTTGCATACTCTTGCCAATGCTTTTCAGTATAAAAGAAGTTGCTAAAGTTAAATCAAATTACTTTGAATAAAAACGAGCCAAATCTTACATTCTTGAACATAACTTTAGAATGTTTTAATTTTTATTGGCAAATTTTATGCCCACCAATGAAGACATGCCTCACAATTTAATTATGTTTGGCAGTTTGTCAAAGTACCTAATTTTCTTTTATTACTTTTTGAGTAGCAATCATTTTTTGTTTTTGTGTAATCATTGAGGAATATATTAGACATTCCTGATAAACAATATTTAATATGATTTAAGACAGAAGTACCACAGTTACAATTAACTAAAAAGTCCATCCCCATAATTTCCATTTTTTCCATTACATGTTGCACTAATAAATTTATTTTCTCATGAAAGTTTAAAAATGATTTCTCATGGTCTTTACTTAAAAGTTTGGTAGAATCCTAGTTTAAGGTCCGGGTTTGGCGATTTTGCTTAAAGTCGCCAAACAATCCAATCATCCAATGATAATTCTATGGTTGCCATTTTGCTTAAAGTCGCCAAACAATCCAATCATCCAATGCTAATTCTGTGGTTGCCAGATTTATTCATTTATCGCCGGACCTTAAACTAGGATTCTACCAAAAGTTTAATAAAAATCTGAAAAGTACATGCAGTTACATCTGTCAACATTTTTTGGGGAAATTTAAATTTACCTCTGTCAGTCAGTAATAAAAGTTGATAAACATCAGAATTCTCCAATTCTAACGTTTTATCAGACACAAACATTGAAATGCATTCTAGACACTGAACCTTATGTGATAATTTATAACCTACGTAACCTGAAATATAAACCAAAACTGACATTTCATCATCCTTAATTTCATCATCACTATATTACTGTTAAATACATCATAGAAATGTTCGGGTATTTCTACTTCAGGACTCTTAGTTAATTCTCCACAATTCAAATTTCTTAATTTAAACTCGCCATTCTTTTCTGAATATAAACTTAATATTTTTAATTTTCTTTCTGCTTCCATAACTTCAATACAAGATACGTTGTAGTTTGCCCCACTCATTTGACGGTATAGGCCGAATCTGGCCTCTAAATAATCTGTCTGAATTTTTTTTTTCAATTATATTTCTGTTAATTCTATTATTATCTATTCTATTAATATAACATGTCCGCAACGGAAAACAAACTGCTCGAACTGAATGCACAGCACAGAACACAGTATCTGTGGCGTCGCAGGCACTCCGTCTCGATAGCCGTTGGCCATGGGATCACTTGGATGACTCATTACATGAATTCGGACGCTTGAAGCAGGCCCGGTAGAAAGAGGGAAACTGCTGACTTCGCGATGGCCCCGATAGGGCCCTGAAGAGCGCTCTGTTCTTAATTTTGAACCAGAACCTAGGGTCGAGCAAACCCTAGGGCCCAGCACCCCCAGAGGTATCGTTTCACTTGGAGGACTTTGTGACCACGACATTTTTAACGCCTCCCAGCCACCATTAATCAAGGCGGTGGATCTTTGATCGGCTGGGTTTCGAACCCGGGTCCCTCCGGACACGAGTCCGATGCCTTACCAATCGGGCCACCACGGCCCTACGTCCGACACCATGGAATCGCCCTATATATAAAAATGGATGTATGTGTGTTTGTTTGTTTGGTTTGTTCCATATACAAATCCACAGTTTTCGTCGGATTTTTATCAAACTTGGCACAGAGGTTCCTCGATGCACTAGAATTCACATAGGCGGGGTTTTGAAATTAAAAAAAAAAATCCAAAAAGCTCAAAATTCAAATTTTTTGTCTCAAAATGGCCATCTTCTTTCAATTTTGAATAGGGTTGGGCATTTTGCCGGAAAAATGGTATTTTTGCTGGGACATTGGGGAAACTTTTAAAATCCGGCAAAAATGAAAAAAAAAAAAAAAAACTGACAAAACTAGAACAAATTGCTGGATAGCAAAAAATTTACTAAAAAACAGTATAATTTTAACAAATTACAATTGAGAGTAAAATCAGAAAAATAATTTGAAATTTCATTGGTGAAATTTCATGAGAAAGGAGAGATACTTTTAAAATTTGTATTGGGTTACATTATTCATGGTTCCATTTTATTACTAAATACTAAATGACTTAAATAAGAATGGGGAAAACAGAAGTGGAACTGCAAAACAGTATTGCAGTTACATAAATGTTTAAGGTATATAAATTTCTATTTATTGTGATAACTTAAAATAACATTGCAAAGTTGACAAATTAAGGGTCATTCCATAGAAATGTCTACCTCAGCCGAAGGAAAAAAAAATACTGAAATGAAAAAAGTATCAAAAAATAAATAAATAAACAAATAAATGAAAATTATACAACATAAGAAATTTAAAAAAATTGAAAAAGTATTACAATTATCACTAAGATTAGCCATAATAAACAGTTTGTAATGTGTTTACTGCTTGTTATTCGATGATTACGTTAGTCACGTTACGTTTAGTCACACTCTATCTTGAGTAAAAGTGACACTCAAGACTAAAAAAAAATTAAGATTTAATAAATGTGTGTTATGTTTTTAAAAGCCAACTTTACACATTTTTCAAATATATCATTCAATTTTTAACACTTGCTTAACTTTGAGAAATGTTTGCCTCACAACATGAGCATTCACTTTCAGGGTTGCAAAAACGTTACGTTAGTCACGCTGCTATTTTGGTTGAAAAAATATCTACTGCCAGTAATTTTGTTTTAAATTCTTAGCAGAAATGATACATAGATACTATGTACATTGTAAATCCACCAGCATAACTAAAAAATATTTTTAATCCTTTAAGTTACAATACAAGTAAAAGCAGTTACAAAATCAGCTCTTAATGTTACATTAGTCACTATGGAATGACCCTTAAAACTTTGTTTAAGTCTTTCATCAGAAAATGTTGACTCAAATGTATTAACTTTTTATCATCCTGTGCAGTTTTAATTAAATATTTTTATTTACTGTTTTACTTTTGATTGAGACATATTTTCAGGTGATTATAGGTCGTGCAAAGATAACTTTTGTTGCAATTAAGTATAGCTACACCCGTTCTAATATGCATTTGTCAGTTTTAAATGAATATGCATATTTTTCTACATTTATTATAACTATTGAACGTGTTTCGAATACGCTTTATATTTTCATCTTCAATTATTATAGATGCCTTACACTTTTCCTACGAGCATTTCCAGTAGTGTGTACTTTTTACTTTCCGATTAATCCTATACATGTGCTCTTGATAAATTAAAAGTTTGCCTCCCCGATTCGATTCGATGTATCGGATACTCATTTTGAGATGTTATCGACCTTACAGAAAGCAGGAGTAAAAAAAAATGGCCGACTTATAACTTAACAACCACCAACACGTTTCTAGTGGAAAGGGGGTTGGTAGGGACAAAAAAAATCCCTGCAAAACCCTTCTTGAAATCCGGAAATCGTCCCCCTCCTTTGATTGACGTTATCTCTCTCCATAGGGCGTGGCCCACTCGTCAAAGTAGCTCGCGTTATCAGTTTTAGGCGAACTACAGTGCACACCTCCAATATCTATGTAAAGGCCTTTATATTAACCACGAAGCTGGAAAAAAATTACTTTCTGATTTGACTTGAGAAAAGCCTTGAACATTTAATGCGAAAAGCGGAAATGATACACACAATTTTACCTATCGACAGGGAGTTGAGATGATGCACTAAATACTGAATTAGTTTGCTAGAAGCCTTCGCGGATTTATGCGAAAAATGTACCTTAAATTGGAATGAAAAAGCGCTACGAATCGAACTTTTTCGAATATCGTTATAAATTATAGCCTATATGTTATTCTGATGCATAAGCTACATTATGGTAAAAGTTTCATTAAAATCCGTTCAGTAATTTTTGCGTGAAAGAGGAACAAACATACATCCATCCATCCATCCAAACATCCAAACTTTCGCATTTATAATAGTATTAAGATTATCTACTGAATTAGTTTATTACAGAAAATTATGACTATCATCATTTGATACAACAAGACGAACTGTTACGGCAATTCGAATATTGCACAAGAGTTAGTTATTTTTACATCTGCAGCGATTTCTAGCTCCGGCCCCTTCGCGAAGTGGCCGGCCAAAGTCGCATATACGCCATTCATTTCCAGTACATCGGACTTTGGTCACACGCCCCGGCCAATGTGCGAAATGGCCGGCCAATTCGCGAAGTGGCCGGACTTCGGGCTTTGGCCGTAACATATACATAAAGGAGGGCCCCAATTATTTTATTAATAAAGGGCTTTTTATTAATAAAGGTAGGTATTATTATTCGGTTTAAGTTTTCTCTTAAATTATTTACATACTTTTAGCTTGAAATACATAAATAAATAAGTAATTATTGCTAATAATAATTCGTTAGATGGCACCAGGCAGTGGTGCAACCCAAGAGGGTCAGGGAGCCTTTGTGATTTACTCAAGCGAAAAAAGAACGTGTCTTGGGAAAATGAAGATATTTCAATCAGAAGACGCATAGAAAAAATCCTAATCATTTTGAATAGAAATCTTTAAATGAAAAATATTCAACACATGTAGATTATTAGTCAGCAAATTACGTTTCTCTCTTTCTTCTCATTCCCCCTTTTTTTCTAGTCAGTCAGGAAATAAGAGTCTTTAAAATAATGCTACACTCAAAAATTTAAAATAAAGTGTAATCATTCCTCCCAGGCACGAAATTTAAAATGAAGTGTAAGTATTCCTCCCAGCAAGAAATTTGTGCAAGTGCAATCATGTTCGGCAATCATCACCCAGCAAGTGCAATCATTTTCGGTTTTAGTTTGTTCACAAATAATTTCCAAGCTTTCAGCTAACCAAAAAAAAAATAAAATCGAAAAGAGGCAGAAGTCCAAGCCGGCCGAGCTAAGGCCCCTATATATACGAGCCGGCGCATCAAGATTAAGTTTCACCACTTTGGATCCAACGCGTGCTTGTGTGTTTGAGAGGTTGTCTTTTCTGGCCAGTAATCGCGTTTTGGTAATTTTTCACTGTGAGCAATTATTAGCGGCACGCGGATTTGGCAAAGCTTAGCAATGTGCCAAAACTTTTTTCTGGTAACCCTACTCCGCAACAATGAAAATATGAAAGTAAAAGTTAAGGAATTGGATCCAAAGTGGTGAAACTTAATCTTGATGCGTCGGCCTGTCTATATAGCGGCTCTAGGCCGAGCTAAGGCCCCTATATATACGAGCCGGCGCATCAAGATTAAGTTTCACCACTTTGGATCCAGCACGTGTTTGTGTGTTTGAGTGGTTGTCTTTTCTGGCCAGTAATCGCGTTTTGGTAATTTTTCACTGTGAGCAATTATTAGCGGCACGTGGATTTGGCAAAGCTTAGTAATGTGCCAAAACTTTTTTCCGGTAACCCTACTCCACAACAATGAAAATTGAAAGTAAAAGTTAAGGAATTGGATCCAAAGTGGTGAAACTTAATCTTGATGCGTCGGCCTGTCTATATAGCGGCTCTAGGCCGAGCTAGAAGGGGCACGTAATTTTCAATCCCTTTACCAGTGGTGAAATTAAAGAATAGAGTGCCTCTCAGTGCCCAGTTTCCCAGAGGAGTCTTGATCCTCCAACGTCATCAAAGGTAGCATAAATAATTTCAGCTTTGAAAAAAGTTTTGGAGGGAATCTAAAACTTCGTAATTTTCTATCTTTTCCAAAAATTAAAATATTTTAATTCAATTTGAAAATTTCTACCTGTCTTACAGTAATAGCGAAAAAAAAAGAAAGTTGGGGGGGGGGGGGGGCTAAGCTTGATCACATGGGCCCTCCGAAATAAAATCCTAGAAACGCCACTGCATCTAACGTAACAAAAGACATATTTTAAATGGCTTTTTTTTTTAACAGACTGAAAAATATTAATGTCTATATTTAATTCCATAGCAATAAGTAGTACATGAAAATTTTCTCAGTACTAAATTCATCTTACGTTTTATGCACTCCACCCTTTTCAGACTTTAAAAAAATATAAAAACCTGATACAGAAGCTTGAAGGGAGATAATAAAGTTCCAGATTTAATTCTATGTTCAACTTTAAAAAAATTAAAGATCAGGTCTTAGATCTTCCTCCTCCTATGGCTTCAGATATTGCGAGCGAAATTTTGCAGGTGAACCGAACGAATTAGTCGAAAATGAGGGTTTCTTAATGTAATTTCTCGAAAAACAGCCTAACTGAATTGTTTTGATTATCTTTCGCCCATGATGCGTATGAAGTTTTGGCGTAGCCGCGAAAGAACACCCTTGAGACATTATATATCTATGTGTATGTGTGCATGTGTGTATGTGTATGTGCTTGAAGAGATATTTTGCTCATAAAGAATTCGGAATTACATAAAGTACTAAATTCCTTATTGAGTATCTGTGATTTCATTTTTTACCAGAAACAATGAAGATGTTAGAGTTTGGATTGAACTAAATTAAACTCTAGTAAAAAAAGCGACACTGTGTGATCATAAAAATTTCTGAAACATTTTAATTAAAAAAACGAAAACTTTTAATCTTTAGAAACTTTATAATTTTACCTAATGTTTATATTTTTGCAAAACAGGGGAAAAGCAGATTAATCAAAAAAGACAGTCAGCTGGACAGTCTAGTTCAGGGGTTCCCAAACTGTTTTGCTCCGTGGACCCCTTGTCGAGTTTCCCAGTTTCTGGTAGACCCCCGTCCTAGAGGTCTATCCAAAACTGGTCAGGCACTGTAATAATTTAACAACAGAGTTCCGAAATCGTGAATTAGATAGTTGATTTCCATTATAGATATTCGAAAACAATTAGATGAAAGCAAGATATATGGTAATATAAGGAGATAAATACAAAATTTACTCAACCGTTTGAGGGCTCTTTTATTATTGATTTTTTTAAAAAAAACCATAAAATTCATTAACTTCCGGTAACAAAAGATTCGGTTTGACATTTTTACAGCAGAATAAAACACTAATATTCAAATTAAAAGAAACCTGATGAAGAGAAAAATGTAACGTTTTTATTCATCCTTTCATCATAGTAATGGCATAAAACGTAAACCAGCTAATATTCTTGTATGGAATAAGTGTGCGAAATAAAAAAAAAAAGAAGGCCAAAAAAATTTTTATATAAATAAATAAAAACCTTTATACTGTCTATCTGCGTATTGCGCGCCTGGCAGTCACGATCGCTTCCATTTGAAAAAGGGGTGATAGGATAAGGAGACGCACTTGCCGGTGCTTTCGCTTCTTACTTCCTGGTGAATGTTACTTCGCATTTCCCCCCTATTTTGAGGAAATCCAAAGAGACCTCAGGCATGCGCAGATACGAGGAAGGTTTTACGATAAAAGATTAGACAGTAAGCATGATTCTTTTGACAACCAACGTACTTCAATGGGAAAAGTAATTGATTAAAGTTTCTCATCATATTCTTCACACAATTGCATGAATAATTTAGCATGTTATTACAAATTGAAGCAATTGTTGTAAGTTGTTGCTCAGATATTTTGTGACTAAATGATTCTGGCTCGTGGACCCCTATTTGCATCTCATGGATGCCCAACTTTTTCTTTTATTTACATGGACCCCTTGCAAAGTTGGAGGGGACCCCTGGGGGTTCCCTGTGGACCACTTTGGGAACCACTGGTCTAGTTTCAGCTGTCTGGCAACTAGGTACATGATGAGTTTGAAAAAATGCATTTTTTGATATTTAAAAAAACAGATTGTTTTAGCTCAACACTCGCTTAGTAATATTTCAGAGAAGTGACATTTTCTAAACACAGACAGAATGCTTAATGTTAAAAGAAAAAGTAAAACGGAACTCAGTGGTGCAACAGCCTGTGTGGGCCAAGGCCAACTGTGCCCAATTTAATATTTGTATCCAAAGGGCTCTGGGTTGCAAAGAAAATGTTCTGAAAAATGATCGGTCTAACATGAAACCCCAGGGTTTATTTCCTAAGCAAGCTTGGTACTCATTTTATATTTTACCTCCCCACTGAATGGATGAAAGGTTGCAACGACTGTGCCCAACTCAGGAAAAAAATAAAAATAAGCTAAACATAAATTAAAACAGGTTTTGTGAGAAAGGGGAAAAAAATAGAGGAGATGTACCAAAGCGGCATTCAGACACAAGTGCACCTTTGTAATGGGGCATTAAATCTTGCAGTGTCTTCATTGTATACATAAGAAAAATAGCTGTAAAATTTTTACTGATTGTATCAATAATAAATGAAACATATGTTCTTTGATTTAGGCATATTAAAATAATATAATGATATTTATAAAAAAATTTAAATGACCACATTTTTTTTCTTTAAGAAGTCCTACATTTACATTAGAACATGAGCCTCTCAGTAATGAATAGGTAAAACACGGGCCCCTGGGCAGTTGCCAGGACTGCCCAGCCCTGGAGCCTCTTTTACATCCTTGAACAGAACTGACTAGCGAAACACTCGCTAAAACACATCATTAAAATATCATCAAAAAGCAATTTCAAGCAAATAAGGCAAATTAAAACCTATTTTTGAGTAAGGCTATAAAGGATTTCTGCTATAAACTGGTTTATTTTAATCATTACAATTAATATAAAGGGGACTTCTTGCATGAAAAAAGCTCATTTCATACGTAAAACCAGAATGTCAACAGGATAGTTGAGGATATTTCATTAAAAATAAGATTAGCATATTACACGAGAATCTTAAAAGACCTGGCATTATTAAGTATTCTAAATTATAACCCTCCCTCAGGTAAACATCAAAAACATTTTGATAAGTTCTGATACAAGACCCATAACTAACAAAGAAACACATAAGATACTTTTAAGAGCTAAACAAGAGTCTAGCATGTTTCAAAATATTATACATAATAGCAAACTATCTTCAAGCCCAGTGACTTAGTAGTGGCACTATCACGCCACACCAAAGCATTTTATTCCCGGTTGAGCATGATGGACTCACTCATCCTTTCAGTGGGTCAATAAAATGCGTTCCAAGGGAGCTTGGTAACTAAACCCTGGGTGTCTCGTGTGTGGATGACCATCTAAATAAGAGATCTGCCCAGCAACCCAGAGCATTTGGTTATGAAAACTGAAATACAAAATTCCCATGGGCTATTGCATTATTGAGTTTGGTTTAGTTTGTAAATTATCTTCACAAAGTTAAGCAAAAAATGAATAATGCAAATCTTGGCCTTAAAGCTGAATATTAATAATTTAAAATTTATTTATTTACCTTTTAAATACATTCAGCATTAATAAAACAATATGTTGACAGGAAATTCTTAGTTTTTGGAAGGACACTTCTTCAACTTTTTTGAGCTTGCATATTAAAATAAAATCCTAATTCTTTGAGGAGTTCCAGTTCAATTGCCTTATATCTATTGGTTATCGAATTTTGACTGCACTATGAATTTAACTCAAAAACTACAAATCACTTTACTTTCTTGTAACGAAGGTAAAGGAAAGCTGCAAGAAAAATATATTATAAAAAGCCAATCCCTCCCTTCCCCTAAGAGGAATGTTGCTCTCTCTCAAATTCTTCGAAGTGCCACAGTCTACATCGTGGACCCCTCTAATGGGCCCCCTGTGAGAGAGGGCAGCAATGCCAAAATCCCTGGGTCTCAACCACAAGAGCTCAGGTCCAAGAAAAGAACATTCAAGGAGACTTTTATAGGATACAGTGGAAAACAAAGAAATTTTCTACAGGAAGGTTCTTTACAATATGTATATGTATATAGAGTTTTAGGTTTTCATGAAACACATTTTATCGACCTCTTAGCTGCTCTACATTGGTTGAATAAGAGCTGGCAGTGCCGCAATGCTAACCAATATTTACTCTGTAGTGAAAACCTAGTTAAACTTTCGAAGCCTTTAACAATTGCCTTTTTTTAATGATGTACTTTTTTTGAGCAATGACAAACTGCTATGTGTTTCTTTCTGGACCTTTTATGTCATGTAGTCCATCTTTCAGATTGGCAGTCTGCCAGCATCTTGCATCCTGGTGATTCTACAACCCCTTCTTGCTCCCAGTCCCCTGGCAGTGGGGCCCATGCAACACATGGTGGCGCAGCAAGAGGGAGTCCGCAACTAGGTTTGTCCCTTACACCACCATACAGGTTTTTCGCAAAAAAAATTTGAATTCAAGATTATTTTTACTGTTTTTTTGGAAACTTACTTGTATACAATGCAGTGAATTCAAAAAAAAAAAAAACTAATCCAAACAGGTTACAATAAACTTAAAAATATAATAAATTTAAATTTTTCCTGACAAATTTCATGAATGTGTTTCAACTTCTCTTTCATGTCAAAAGCCATGAAACAGAAGTTGACAAAAAAACGTTTGTAAAAACAAGGGAAAATTACAGCAAATATCGGTATTTTTAAGAAAAAATTCGTAAAAAAAGTAAGTTTTATTTTTTAGTTTAATAAATAAATTAACAAAAAGTTTATTGAAAATATTCACAATGAAGGAAAAAAATATCCAAATAGTAATTAAACAAAAAAAAGTTTCCATTTGAAACGATTAAAAAAACAAAAATTATTAAAAAATTCCAAAAATAATAATGAAATTAAAAATATTTACCTTTTTTTGTTTTGTAAACAAGAAATCCAGAAAAGTATTTCTTCAAGAAAAACATTGCAATGTTTCAAAAATGTATTCATTTCAAAAAAAAAAAAAAAAATTTTTTTTTTTTTTTTTGATGTTATTATTGCGATCAACACAGCATCGCTTAAAATAAAAAAAGAACACACACGAAAAATATTTTTGAAACATTGAATTGCAATGTTTTTGTTGATCAACAAATAATTTTCGCGCCCATGCTGTCCAATCAGAGAGCTTCCTAGAAATTTTGGACTCTTACCACGTGAGTGAATACTACATAAACATAACAGTTTTTACACCACATACTAGTGGGGAAAACTAAAAGCAAAAAGAATATATTGCGAAAAAAATATTCCAAATCTTGCAATCAAAAACTGGATACCCCAGTTCCAGATTACCGACTCACTGAATACATCTGCAGTTAAATACCCGTCCAAACGCGCGTAAACACACACATGTCAACCCGCGAAAAAAAACAACACATGTGATTGTTTCAAGAGATCCTCACTCATTGGAAAGCGCAGCAGGATTCTTATTTTTTTTCGAAATAAGTTAATTGCTATTCTGATGCTGTGATTAAGAAAATTAACAAATAGTAGTCTTTTATTTTTTCCCCGACGATTCTTCCGGGAAATGAATAAATTATGCTAATATTGTTATGAATAGGAGACGTAGCTTACCTGTCCTGAGATCAGGCACAGGCTTACTGTCCGCCATCTTGAATAATCTCTACAGAAATCGAGAGCCGGAAGTTGACGGAAATAACAAATTGATTAGCATCTCTATTAGAAATTTGCGCTTATAAACCCCCCTTCATAATCTGTTATTTTTTCCCGCCCTTCAAAGTTGAAGCGTGCTACTCCCATAGCAGTTGCAGCGGCGGCATTCGAATTTCACAACTTTTAATTTTAAGATTTTAAACACATTTTAAAACGCATTTTAAAGTTTATTCAAGAACTGCTGAGGATTGCCTTTTCATTTACAAAATTACTGCTGTTCATTACGAACCCTGCTCCTTCATACTTTGTTAAATTTTAAAATTAAAACTGAATAATCGGAAAAAAGCGCTCGCAGCAAAGTATTCACACACCAATAGCAGAAATGCGTAATATTTGGTGCGGAATTGCTTTGCATGCCAAATCAATATGGCCGTCTTGTAGTTAGGATTTGAAGCAGCATCATGAATGAAAAATATAAATCTGTGAGTGTTATGAATTCAATAATCGATCGAATATCAAGTAATTTAAATGAAAAGGAAGTTCGATTACTGACTATTTTATCTGGAACTGCACTTGATGCTAAAACAATTCGGAAAGTTAAAACTGCTAGAGATTTGTTCCTCGCTTTGGCAAATGGTGGATATTTTGATGAATCTAACTTCACAAGTCTTTTTGAACTGTTGAGAGCTGTAAAACGCCATGATTTATTTCATTTAGTTCATTTGCAAGGTAAAACAGAAGGTAAATGAGCATCGACATTTCTTTATTTCATATTTTAATTTTCAAGCTCAGTTGATGTAATTTGTTTTTATTGACACGGTTCTGTACCGAAATGAGTTTCATGATGTAGAATGGTTTGCTGGTGCAAATATAACAAGTTTCGTGAAAATATTCACAATTTAAAACCCCTTTTGGTTGATGATCATTCTGCATTCAATGTTTATTTATTTATTTATAAAAGTACGTGCTGTCGCCATGTTTTATGTCTATTGTTTATTTTCTGATCTTTGTACCTACTATATTTCTCAGTAAGCACATGATATAAAACTGAGTGAGATTAGGTTTTTTTTTTTTTTTTTCCAATACTCGTGAGTTTTTCCTGAGCACAGTAATGAATTGGGTCACAGCAGTGTATTATTATCTAATTTATTCGTAGATTACCATTGATAAATTTACATTGTTGTACACGAAACAAGAACTTTTGTGTTTGCGAAGAGACTGACAAATTGTAACCCCAATTTCTATTAAACTCACCCCTAAATGCATGTGCACTAGTTCTTTCTTTTTCTTTTTTTTTTTTTTTTTTGACGTATGAATGTATGATCAACGTGACATCTATCTACATATCTCGCATACTAAGTTGGCCAGTTATCCTGTTTTTATCAGGATTATCCGGATTTTCCCTTTAAATTTGAGTTCTCACTCTGATTTGACCTGCACTGTTGTAAAATTTTAGGATAACAAAGTTGAAAGTACGGCACGCTTGTTAGTTGTTGCAGACAAAGACCTATAATACGTACATATCCTTTTACTAAAGCTGTTTTTCACAAGTGGAATATTCCTTCTTGAGAAAACCATGTAAAGCCGCTAGCTGGACATTAGAGTTATTTTTAGGTAAATGAATCAAACAACGATATAGCATGGGTAGTCAGTCGCAGAAAGGTGGTGTTTTTTTGAACTTATTTATCATAAAATTAAACTATTTTAAAATGATTTGCTTTTAAACCAGATCACAGAAGGCTTACGTAATGTTAGTTTGCAAAAATGATTATATCATTTTTGTATAATCATGCTAATTTGCTCATATATATGAACAGTATCCTATAAACAGGACATTGAATAATAAATATGTCAGCGGTGATCTATTTGACGCCTAAAATGTATTTAAAACATTCCAAGTAAGAGTTTTAAGCAGATAGAAATTGAAAAAAATTGATTAAAAAAACTTGGGCATAAATGGGTTAATTAGAAAACTAAGTTTCCTTTTTACTTGTCCGTCAGCCAGGCGCAAGCCAAAAATGGTCAAATAATGTAGAATTTAGCCAAATTTGTACAACCATATTTGTTTACCGTTGACAGATTTCTCATTTGCTCCGCTTGACATTTTGGTGATTTTTGATTTTTTGCTTGAGGCCGCCGAGCTAACGGTTAAGAGTTAAGTACTGTTTCTTTCTATGTATCTGAGACGAAGTAGTATTTGAGGTGATTGTTTCAATATCATAATTTTGATGTTTTTAGGAAAACCTCATTTTCTAAAATTTAAAATCATTTATGAAATGTAGATTTATCTGTTCTCTTTTTATTGTAATGTATTTAGGGCAATGCAGAGGTGATTGTGTTCCTTTTATACACCAAAAATTACAGCTTTTTCATGCAGCAATGTCAAAAATCAGGTATTTTGTTGTGGTTTTGTCTCCTCAACTCCAAATTCCCCCCCCCCCTACTTGAGATTGTTCAACAATAATATAGATAATTAGTAATGATAGTGTAGTTCTGTTAAAATGGCATTCTTATTCCGGTTTCTTAGTGGGCAAATACAACAAGTACCTTTATTAGAACTAGGGATGCACCGATAAGCAAATTGGCCGATTATCGATTAATGATCAGGATGATTTTTTTAATACTACCAATTTCCCCATCACTGCTTTTTTCTTTCGTTTACAATTGTGATTTTAGAAATAGTAATCTATGTATGAGAGAAAATATATACTATTTATTAATTTTTCCATTTTCCTAATTTCTCAAAAATAGTTTCAAAATTTTATCCTATTTTTTAAAACCAATTTCCATATTATTGTCAATAATATTAATTTAACACATTGTTAACTATGTTACTAGACATAAAAATTAAAAAAAGGGGGGGGGGAGATTTGTGGTGAGCACTCTAATTTAGGAGTGCATTTAATTGAAATAATTCAATACTAGTATAGCTATTTAATTCACGACTTTTATTCTTTGTGAAAATTAGAGGTTATCTGAAAGCACTGTGCTAAAAAGAAAAATATTGACACATGAAAAATATTGCAACATTGTCTATGTGTACATTTATTTAGAATAAGAAGATTAATTTATTAAAAACTTTATATCAACTGTGATTACTATTATTACTATTCATAAAATTATTCATCATAGTTTCACAGTGAAAAAATAATATTAGAAAATATTTTTTGCGCCGATTAATCGGCACGATTTTGCCGATTATGGCCGATTAATCGGTACCGCCGGTGCATCCCTAATTAGAACCATAAGTAAAAAGTGTTTAAACTTAATTTTGCATTCTTTAACAGAGCTTTAACATCAATTTTAGCTAAATAAATTTTTTTTTATGTTTTTAATGTCTTCATTCTGAAAATTGCAATATTCGTGCACCTACTATGTGAAACTGATGTTTCACATTTTTGATATGTAGTGTTACTCTGTTGAGAGGCAAAAAATAAAATTTATTAAATCATTAAATTGAAAAGTTTTAAACATAATTTCATGCTATTTAAAAGCCACAATTGTTGGCTGATTTTTATTTTATTTAAATTATTTTAAGTTTTTAAATCCATAAACCATTTAAGTATAGGTAATGTATCTTACTTGTTTATTAAAAACAATTATTGTGTATAGGTATAAAATAAATATGTATAAGTATTTGGAGCCCTAGTTTCAAAACAGTCCCCCTTCATCTCGTTTTCACATAAAAACTTTCAGGTATTTTCCCATGAACTTGTAATTATCCCTAAAGTGCACCACCGAAAGTGGTCTGCTGTGCACCAATCTATCACATCCAGATTGTGCAAGCCACCATAGGCGGCTAGATTTAGTAATCCTTGAGTGGAATGCGCTAGTTATTTTTTATTACAAACTGTATCTGTTCCAAAACACATAAAAACACTGTGCTAATTTCAAATCGAATTTTAACTAGCTGTCGTGGCCGTCACGAAACTTTCTTCTATATCTATCTTATGAATTCCGGTTACAAAATAAAATACGTACTCGCCCGAATAATTGGAGACAGCTACAATTTCCCAATTATCGTAATAGCCCTGCAAATGCAGAATCAATGAGCGAAATTGGAAATCATTGCAAAAGCCTTGTTTAGATTAATTGCAAACATTTTATTTGTTAGTAAAAAGAAATTGGCAACAGTTAAAAATTTCAAATCATTGAAAGTTTTCAGCTGTTTTGATAATTAAATAGCGTGAAAGCGATTTTTTAATGAATTAATTTTTCGCATTGTTGACTAAGCGCAAAAATCACCCCACCCTCCCCCTGGGGCGATTGGCGCCAAAATTTAATTGATGCTTGCTTCCATATTGGGTTAGTGTTATTCCAAATTTCATTCAAATCGCAGCAATATTTCCCAAGATACAGTAGGTGCAATGACAAAATAAGCACTTTTGATTGCTCCACCCCCATTTGAGATATTGACACACAAATTGAATCAGCACTTGTACTCAATAGGGTCTACCTATGGACCAATTTTCGTTTGATTTCGCCGGTTACTTCCTGAGATATAGCAGTCACCCTCGTGCAGAACACGTGCGATTGCTCCACCCCCCTTCGAGATATTAACAAACAAATTGAATCAGCGATTGTACTCAATAGGGTCTACCTATGGACCAATTTTCGTTTGATTCCGCCTGTTACTTCCTGAGATATAGCAATCACCCCCGCGCAGAACATGTGCGATTTCTCCACCCCCCTTCAAGATACTGACACACAAATTGAATCAGCACCTGTACTCTATAGGGTCTATCTATGGACCAATTTTTGTTTGATTCCGCTTGTTACTTCCTGAGATATAGCAATCACCCCCGCGCAGAACACGTGCGATTGCTCCACCCCCCTTCGAGATATTGACACGCAAATTAAATCAGCACCTGTACTTGGTAGGGTCTACCTATGGACCAATTTTCGTTTGATTCCGCCGGTTACTTCCTGAGATATAGCAATCACCCACGCGCAGAACACGTGCGATTGCTCCACCCCCCTTCGAGATATTGACACGCAAATTTAATCAGCACCTGTACTCGGTAGGGTCTATCTATGGACCAATTTTCGTTTTATTCCGCCGGTTACTTCCTGAGATATAGCAATCACCCACGCGCAGAACACGTGCGATTGCTCCACCCCCCTTGGAGGAATTCGCTAAACAAAGTCACCAGTTCACATGGTGGTGCATATGTGAAAAAATTTTTGTTCGATTTCATGCAGTAGTTTTTGCTCTAGCGCGGCCACAAAAACTGGTCACACACATACAGACTCACACACAGACAGACACACACACACACACACACACACACACAGACAGACATTTTCCAAAAATGGTCGAAATGGACTCAGCGCACCTCAAAACGTGCAAATCCGTCAAAATTCGACATTCGAAAATTTTTATGAAACCAATACTTTCTTCTATATAATAGATATAGAAGAAAGTAAAAATGAAAGAATAAAAAAAAAACCTGATTAAGTTTTTTTCAAATCATGATTTTTTTTCTTAGCTATTACATGAGAAACTTATTACATTATAAAATTTGTACAAAATCTCATTTTCTTCCATAGCTACCCTTGATCCAGTTGAAGAATACCTCAAACATTCTCATGTACCTCATATAAAAGAAGATCCTGAAGATGATCTTCCATCAGTCAGACAAGCAGTGTGGATAGGTGGAAATAGCGCCTCAGGAAACTCTTCACGAACTGTTGCAGTGAATAATTCAAGCAATGAACAACCAAATAAGAGATTGCGGCGCAGTCAGCGTATTGTTTGCAATAACACTGACAGTGCTTCAAGATGTGTATCTATAGCTGCACTCAAAAAAAAATACACCTGTGGTAATTAAGTTTTCTGTGCTATTTTATACAGTTATAACAATTTTATTTTTTCATGCTACAAATGCAAGGTTGGCTTTTTGCCGGCAAAAACCTGTTTTTGCCATTCCAGTGGCAGAAACAAGTTATAACTGGCAGAAACTAAATTAAAAAGCATCTTTAACAACTTTAATAATTACAAAATGACCTGTGATCAAGTAAACTGAAAATATAACTTCATTTCATTATTTTAAATAACTTGATGTAATGATTAATATTTAATAATGTAGTGTAAAAGGTGAATTACAAGACTAAAATTTTTTAAGCAAAGTAAAATTTATCATAATTAAAATTGCTACGCATTAGAAATTTTAACCTTGTAATCTTATAAGTAACAAACTTTTCAGTTTTCTGTTTATAAATATATTCTGTTTACATTAAATACAATGGTTAGTGTGTCAAATATTTATATGCAATAAATACTAGATCTTAGCTTCCTATTTTATAAATTCTAAATAACTTGTCATTTAACTCCTAAGATCACTAATGAAGCTACTTTCAAATAGTTTCTCACTTGTTCCTTGACGGCAATATTAGCTAGTTCTGATGGGCTTGAAAGAATCTTCTCAAATTTTGCATTTGTGCACAATAAATTGAGAAACTTTTGAAACTGCATGAAAACTTGTATTTTGTTATAGAATTGGGCATCTCTAACCTAATTTTTTGGGAAGTCAGAAGTTCTGAATTTGTTGAATGGAAGTCCAAATTTCGCCATATGATAAAATACGCATATGCACACATAATTATCTCTAATGGAAAGCATTGAGCTCTAACTTTAAGAGGAGAGCGAAATCAGCGGTCTGTTTTTGCCCAATCGAGTATGGCAAAAGGACTGCTCTTTTCGCATTTAAACTCGAGTTTTATTTATTAAAGCGTTTTGCTGTGCATTTTTTGAGTCCTTGATCTGCTCAGTTAGTGATGCCAAAAGAAGCTCTATTTTCCTGTTAAGCAAGATATTTTATTATGCAAAACGTTTTGCCCAACTCGCTGGAAATTCAGACCGCTAGCTTCAATGTTAAAGTATGGTAAGTTCTCTCTCTTCTTAGTGTTATGGCTCAATGATGGAAAGAGACTTTCAGGCATTTCCAAAATTGTAGTTGTGTTCCTAAATTTGCCGAATCCTCAGACAAAATTTGCTGAATAGGGAAATTTTTGGAAAGTCACAGCAACCTCTCATCGAAGCAGACTACTGCAGGGAAACTGTGTGCAAACAATGTAACATTTGCTTTTGAATGGCAATAGTACCCCCCCCCCCCCGGTCCCTCGAATACAGTACTGTATGCATTTTTTTCCCGACATTTGATTTTTACAAAATTATTTAATTTTTCTTAAAATTATTTAGTTTTCACAGAAAAACAGACCCTGTGAAAAATCCTAGACAGGCAATGCTTTATCTACAATACAATCAGATCAAGAAAATGAGATGCGTCAAATTTTGAAAACGGAAAATATCCCTGGAACTCTGTACTATTATAATAAAATTTAATGCCAAATTTTCACCTTTCAAAGAACTTTTTGATCCCAATACAATAATAGAAATCCTGCGCACAAATTGCATAGTTTTCATGAATAAGTCAGAGCTTCCCCCAGGATTGAAAAAGGGCAGGGTGCTGTTTTTTAAAAAAGGGCACTTTTTTCAAGTTTAGGGCATTTTTTTTAAACTAAAAGTCATTGACTCGTCTCAAAGCAATCGTGATTTATCTTATTGTTATTCTTCGCATTACGTGTTTTACTGTCTATTCATTCGAAAGGTTCTTTTGTCTCTGGCTAATTAAGTGCAGTTAAAATTTTATTGTTGCCATAATTTAGTATTTTTCTTAAACACCATTTTAAAAAACTTTAAACCCTAACTAAGTCAAATCGAAGATTTATCAATATTCATTTTATGCCTCCCTCCCCCTCAAATATTTAAAACTGAAGCAGGAAAAAAATTACACTTCCATATACGTGACTAATTTCAACCAATAATGAGTTTAAATGAAACAAAATTCTCGCTTTTTCTCGAGTTGTACATTTTTAAATGCATAAAAGAACGCTTTAGTTAACAATGAGAAAAAATTGTTCAAACATTTAAACAACTGCACATAACATAATTTTAACTCAATAGCTCACCTTCAGAATTTTTTCCCCTTGTATTTTTCATCTTCAGCATAAGTAATTATAAAATTAAACTTAGGATATCATAAATAAAATCATTTCAATTCTTCTGGAAATTTGAAAACCTCTAAGGTATTTTTGACATATGATTGTTATTGGATGGAAATTTATATGAATGCAGGGCTGCCAACCTTATTAGGGAGTTATGTGTAGTAAGAAGGGAAAAAAAAGTAATTTCCAGTGCTTAAGTGTAGTCTAGCGCGGTTCAATACATCCCCTTCCCAACCATTATAGGCATATATGCTTAAATATGTTCTTAAAATGAAACAATTTCCAAACAAATCCAAATTTCAAAAAAATTCTTTACATAAAAAAATTGCAGGAAAATGAGATTTCATTTTTTAAATTATTAATAAATAACGTTGATTATACTGTTCTGCAGATCTGAGTTTTTTTTTTAAATCTGGTATGGAGCCCACACTACTTCCTTTTACGTGTAAATTTCTTAGTAGTTGCCTTAAGTGTTAAAAAAAGTTCTTGGAGGGAGCAAGGTAACAATTCAAATATTTACTCCCCTAATCTGCCACGAAGCAATGCAAAAAATATTTTACAATGGTTAATTTTCTAATTATTGCTGATTTTAATATCATTCAGTGAATTTTTCACAAAATATTGCCAATAGCGCCAAGTTGAACCCAAATTAAAAAAATAATTTTTTCGCCAAATTTGTCGCCAACTTAGTGATATGTCGCCAAGTTGGCGACCAAAACCTTGGCGACATATCGCCAAGTGGTCGCGCTAATTCATATCACTCGAGTCTGCATTAAAATTAACACTGATTTACCCCAAAAAAGGGGTAAAACACCCCCTTGGGAACATTCGAATGCAGCCACAAGAGGAGGTGCACAACTAGACCATCCTCAGAGCCTACATACCAAGCTAGAAGCTTCTACGGCATATAGTTTTTGAGTTATGCGACACACATATGCACGCACATACGTACATACAGACGTCACGAGAAAACTTGTCGTAATTAACTCGGGGGGTGGTTGAAAAGGATTTTTCTGCTGCTTATGTGTTGGTAGGTAGATATGCACGTGCTGACAGGTCGAAAAAACTACTGAACATTCATTCGGGGGTGAGAAAAATCAAAATTTAGACTCAAATTTGAGTGATTTTTTTTCGCGATCACAATACTTCCTTTACTATGTAAAAGGAAGTAACAAGTCAAGCTGAAACTTTGCCAAATGACAGCAAATTCACAGAAAAACTTGGCAAATTAAATTCCAAAAGTAATTTTTAATCCAAATTCAGACTCATTCTTTCATTTAATTTAGTAATACAACAGGATTAAATAAAGAAAAACAAAAACTGAAATATTTTAACTATGAAGAATGTTTTAATAACAATGAAGTTGCCCATTTTCCTTAAGCTGCTAGTTCATCTGGAAATTCCTTCAAATAACATGATTCGTTGTTATGAATCATACTTATCTTTTCAATTAATAAAGCATTCAAAATTTCAGTGCCAAGTTTATTCAAAGAAAGGGTTCACTATCCAATCAGGATGAAGACTACTTTTGTGCGCGCGTAGTTCTTCCTATTGTGAGCGAAACAGCTCCGATGACGTCATCGATGCGCTCAGGGGTGGTGGAGTGGATGACTTGCGTAGCGGCTCTTTTTGGCATTCGTTTCAAACGAAGATGCCATGTGAAATGATACTGGAATCCACTCAAAGAAGCATCATTAGAGACTACGGATAAAAAGGACATTTAATCCACAAGGAACAAAAATTTTTTTTTAATAATTAGTTGTTCGTATGATAATTCAACAAATGCATAGAATTTGCTTCTCCATTCGTAGTGCGTAGTAAGCTGGGTAAATACGTAGTTCCTATGCTAAATGCATAGTAGTTGGCAGCCCTGTGAATGACAGTTTTAAAGAACTACTAACCAGCTCACAGATACTGAAAAAATGACTTGTAACACAATTCCACTTTTTCAAAATGGGGGTGGGGGGGAGTATTGGCTGATATATAGATCCATCTATTTTGGAGCGTGTGGGAAGGAGGGAGGGGGAGTCAGTTGATCGCAATAAAGTTGAACTTTCTTTAGTTCATGTTTCGTGAATTGTTTAAAAAATCCTTTGATTTATTTATTTATTTTGCTTCATCGGCAGCGGCGCAAAACGTAATAGCGAAATTTGCTTTTCTTCGAACTTCTAGAAGAAAAATCGGTTTGTGGGTCAGAAAACACGACCACCTGCTCAGCCTTTATCCCTGCTTAATTCTAAACTCAAACTGTAAAAGCACCATTAAAATATAGCAAAAAAAGCCCTGAGTCAAGGATTAAGGAAATGATTGAGAACTTAACAGTGGCTCATCAGATTGAAACCATGTGTTTGTTTTAGTCTCTACAACGCCCAGGCCACTTTTATCCCCTGCTGAGCAACTGATAATGGAAGACATGCATTTCTCAATACCAATCCAAGTAAGAGAGGGCGGGGGGGGGGGGGTGGTATGTTCGTTATTTTTGTTTCGAAAACATTGTATGATAACAAGGGGAAGTTGAAACAGGTTTGGTACCTTTACATAGTAACTCTTGAATTAAAAGGGCGCTACTTCATAAACAAAGAGGCAACCAGGGCGCTGTTTTACTGGTAAAAGGGTAAGTTGGGCGCATTCTAAGTATCAAAGGGCAGGCAGGGCACAGCGTCCTCTCGCCCAAGCCTGGGGGAAGCTCTGAATAAGTCTTGATTTTTTTTTTACTGTCAGGGTGTCCACGCACCTGGAAAGTCAGTGAAAGTCATGGATTTCAAATATGATCGAAATTGGTCATGGAAAGTCATGGATTTCAGCGAAAAACGTCCATAAGTCATGGAAACTCACTGTTTAATCTTGGATTTTAGCGCTCAGGACCAATTGTTACTTCTCCTGATCTCCGAAGAACGAAAATTCTTCCATAGTCATTCTACTTCGTTATTGGGTGCAATCTTTTTTTTTACGGCGTCAAGCAGATTTGCTTTTGTATTTACATATAGTCAGGGTTGGGGTTTTGGACAGGATAGGTGGGTTTTACTGTCCAAAACTGTCGAAAACTGTCCAAAAGTGTCTTAAACTGTCTAAAGCATGGCAAAAGGGTTTTAAGCTGACTAATTTCTATTAGCTGTAATATTGATAATGTATACATCTTAGTTTCTTAGTGTTAATTAGTTGTAATTAATTAAAATTTGACAATATTTAATTATATTAGTAATTTTAATTATACGTTAAAAAATGAACAATTTACTCATAACTCCATGCATAAAAATTTCATAAAATAGGAATTGGTAGTACTGTCAAAAACCACTCTTGAAGCAGATAATTTGTACTACTTTTAAATTTATTCCTAATACTTTGTGAAATAATTAAATATTCAGTAAATGTCGCTGTAACATTCTCAAATGTTGTGTATCTTTTTAATTAG